>PVLC010006757.1:5656-67462 GCA_004027655.1 Graphiurus murinus
TTTTTTTTTTTTTTTTTTTTTGCAGTACTGGGGGTGGAACCCAGGGGCATTCTACCTCCGAGCTATACTCCCAGCCCTATTTTTTATTCTTTATTTTGAAACCGGGTCTCACTAAGTTGCAGAATGTCTCACTAGGTAGCTGAGGCTGGCCACGAACCCGGATCCTCCAGTCTCAGCCTCCCAAATGCTGGGATTACAAGCGTGCGCCACCATGCCCGGCCTCCCAAGTATAATTCTACTAGACAATAAATTTTCCTAACTTGACAAAAATTGCCCTTTATTCTGCATTAAATATTTTTGGAATTTTTACCTTGATAAAAATAAAACATTTGTGGCTATTATTAACCTATTGCATGCTGTAATATGAGAATATACTAACATCTATAGTGAAAAATTTATTAAAATGAAAAGAACTTTTATAATTTTTAGTAGGAAAAATATTCTTTTATTAATATCTCTTCATGTCTGATGACAAATATATTAGAAAAATCTTGAAGAACTGTATGTTTGAATTTAATTGGAGCTTGTTATTCTATTAAAAAACAGTTATGCATTTAAAGAGAAGTTAAAAAATATGATCTGCACTAAAATTTTGACCAAATCTATATAATTTTCTTGGCTTTATAAAAGGTAGAAAGCAATAGGAGCCTATTCTTGTGGGTAATTTATTTATTTTTGAAGTTGAGAAAATAAAGTATACACATTTGAAAAAACTAGAATATAATTTGACTTTATGATGCTGCATTATGTTGTGGTACATGTTCATAAAGAAGATGGATAAAGTTATTATTGTTGGGTATGTTAGAGAAATCGACTTTTTAAAGAGCTATAATATTAACATATTACAATGGGAAGATAATGCATCCTGTAAGACAGTAATGTCAGTGAGATTATTTTGATTTAATATTTCACTGAGGACTAATCCACCTCCCTATATTCAATGGTCATGACATTTATACAGTCTGTGTCATAATCTTGTAACTGTAGTTAATAAGAATACTGAGTATTTTATTAAGAATTAAGAGAAAATTCTTTGCAAATTTTGAGTTTTAGTTATGTTTATTCAAAATGATAAAATGGAATAAGCAAGGAATACAAAACATCAAAAGGAAGAAAACAATCAAATTTTATTTGTATGGTTCATACCTTGGATTATATTTACTTTGTCAATGAAACTGAGTGTTTTTCAGTAAATTCATGATTGGTTTATAGAAAAGCTATTGATTTTGTAAGCTTTAAACTGATTGTTAAAAATCTGATTTAGACAAAAATTTCAAAACCCTCTTCAAATTTGTTTTAGAGCTGGGCATGTTAGTGCATGCCTGAATTCCCAGTACTTGAAAGGCTGAGAGAGGTGGATCATGGGTTCAAGACCAGTTTCCACAATTTAATGAGGTCTTTAGCAACTTAGTGAGACCCTGTTTCAAAATAAAAAATAAAATAGGGCTAAAGGTGTAGCCCAGAGGTAGAATGGCCTTAGGTTCAATCCTCATTACCACAATAAATGTAAATAAATAAATAAATAGTAAATAAATAAATAATTTTTAAAAGGGGGTGAGATGTAGCTTGGAGGTAGAATACCCTTGGGTTCAATCCTCAGTACCACAAAAAAAAATTGTTTTAGATTTATGCATGCATATATGGCGCTCTAATAACAGGAAAATCAGAATAGAAAAATAGGAAGGAAATTATTAACAAGTGAGAAAATGACAAAAAATAAATAAATATTGACACAATTTAGAGGAAGTAATTGAGACCGATCTTAAGAAGCAGGACTTTGGTTATTTATGAAGTAAAATAGGTAAATGTGTTGTTGTTGTTTGTTATTGTTCAGGTACAGTTCATTTTAAAAATAAATAGGAGAAAAAGGCTCAGTATTTAAAAATTTACTTCTAGTTGTTTGTTGGCCCTGCTTTTATATTTCAACAAAAAAAATTGAAACAATTAGCTTCATTTCAGTCTTTATCATTGTTACTCTCTACCTTAACTTGCCCTGAAGTTCACAATGAGAAATCACACATCAGTGATGGAGTTCATTCTTCTTGGACTGACAAATGATGTCAAACTTCAAGCTGTGCTTTTCCTTTTTCTGCTACTAACTTACATCTTAAGTATCATGGGGAACTTGACCATCATTATCCTGACCCTGCTGGATTATCGCCTCCAGACTCCTATGTATTTCTTCCTCCGAAATTTTGCATTTTTGGAAGTATCTTTTACCTCTGTCTTTGTTCCTAAAATGCTAGTCAATATTGGAACTGGAGATAAGACTATCTCCTTCGCTGGTTGCTTCACTCAGTATTTTTTTGCAATCCTTCTGGGAGCAACTGAATTTTACCTTTTAGCTGCCATGTCCTATGACCGCTATGTTGCCATTTGCAGACCCCTGCATTACACAACTCTAATGAGCCGGAGACTCTGCATGCAACTTGTTCTATGTTCCTGGTTCTCTGGTTTTATAGTTGTCATTGTGCCACATATGATGACTCTCCAGCTGCCTTTCTGTGCATCCAACATCATCAATCATTACTGCTGTGACTATACTATATTGTTGCATTTATCCTGTTCAGACACATACTTCATAGAAGTGATTCAATTTGTCCTCGCCGCCGTGACACTCATCCTCACCTTGGTGCTGGTGGTTATTTCCTACACACACATCGTCAGAACCATCTTGAGAATCCCTTCTGTTCAACAGAGGAAAAAGGCTTTTTCTACATGCTCCTCTCACATGATTGTGGTCTCACTTTCTTATGGGAGCTGTATCTTTATGTATATCAATCCTTCTGTTAAGGATGCAACAAGTTTTAATAAGAGGGTGGCTGTTTTAAACACCTCCATTGCCCCTCTCCTGAACCCATTTATCTATACTCTGAGGAACAAGCAAGTGAAAATAGCCTTCAAAGATATGGTAAGTAAAATGATAATTTTTTCCAAAAAAATGTAACTATGTGAGGTTCATTGTAGTGGACGCAGGGGGCAGAGGGACGCCCCCAAGCACGTGATGTAATTACACAATCATATCAAGGTCACTCACCGAAGTGAACCTGAGGGGGATGGAAAGGGAGGGGATTGGGGTGGGAATTGGGGAAAGGGTTAAATGAGAACTGTGTGCAAATATGTTGTTAACAACCCATACTTAACAAAGATGTATGCTATATTGCACGAAATACTACAATAAAAAAATTAAAATAAAATAAAATAAAATAAAATGATAAATGTTTAGAAGACCATAGTTGTACATTATTGTAACTGTATTTCTTAGATTATATAATTAATATTCTTATTTGTACACTGAAACTGTAAAACTACTTATTTAATTAAGGTATTTTTATTCTAGTATTCTTAAAATATCCAGATCTCTGTGTCTGTCTGTGTGTCTTTGAACACTTCATTGCTATTTTTCTTTATTTAGGCCTTAATTGTAATGAAAAGAGTTGGGATAAGGCCAGAATTGAGAAAATGAATTTTAATAATTTATTTATTTTTAGGTTACTAGCTTACTTTTTTTATTAATTGTGCATTATAACTATATATCATAGTAAGATTCAGAGTGATAACTACATTCATGAATGCAGCATTCTTTATGTGTTTCCCTTTGGTTCCTACCCACTCCCCCCCCCTCCCCATACATCAATACAAGTAATTTCATGTGTGAACAAAAGGTTATTTGAATAGTTACCATGATCAGATCTCCCCTTTCTCTTCTCCATTCCCCTGTCTCTCTCTGGCCCCATTTCCCCCATTCTGCTAGTATCTCCCGTCATTCATCCGAAGTCTTCTTTATTTCCCAGTTTCTTTCTAGCTTCCACATATGATTAAAAATGTATAGCCTTTCACGTTCTGTAACTGAATAATCTCACTAAGCATCACACTTCAATGGTTTAGAAAAAAAATACTTTTTTTGTCGCTTGACTATTTTATTTGTTATACAACAATTGTACAAAATACTAATGTCTCATTACGAGATTTTATGGGAGTGGTGTACTGAGGATTGAACTGAGGGGTGTCCTACCTCCCAGCTAAACCCCTGCCCTTTTTGTTTTCTGAAACAAGGTCTCACTAGGTTGCCAAGGCTGTCTCCAACCTTGGATCATCCTGTCTCAGCCTCCCAAGTACTGGGATTACAAGAGTATGCCATCACACCCGGCTATAATTTGTATTTTTATTTTAGCCTTGCTGGGAATGAAACTCAGGACCTCACACATGCTAAGCATGCACTGTACACTGAGCTACCTCCTGACACCCTGTGGGATCTCTTATTGGATGACTTAGGGAAAAGATTGGGAGTGGCAAGTATTCTGTTAGGATGTGTTGACTTAAAACAACCATTCTGTATGTGAGTTCATTACGTGTATTCTTTCTGCTTTTATGTACCTTTGAAACTCTCCCTAATGAGATGTTTGTTTCTAAAAATTTTGCCAGTTATCCTTTTGCTTGTATCTCTCATTTCTTCTTTTAATGTGCTTTTATTGGTGCATTATCGTCTCACATCATGTTATCATGTTGACAATGACATACATGCATTGGAACTCTCCAATACAGTGTACTGAGATTGACATTGGCATTTTCACATATGTAAGCATAGTCAATGGTAGTATTTCCATTAATGAACCTCAGTCTTCCCCCTCCCCTTCCCTTAGACCACTTCCCTGGTCCAGTAGGGTTTCTCCTCCAATATATGGGGTCTCTCTGGTCTCCCAATTACTCCCTCACTTGGGCATATTAGAAAAAACATATGTCCCTTCACTTTCTGTGACTGGCTAATCTTATTAAACTAAAAAGTTTCTGCACATCAAAGTAAACCATCTAGAGTCTAAAGAGGAAGCCTATGGAATGGGAGAAGATCTTTACCATCTATCCTTCTGACAGAGGACCAATATCTAGAATATACAAAGAACTTAAAAGACTTTATACTAGAAAAACAAATAACCCAATCAAGAAATGGGCAACTGACTTGAATAGACACTTCACAAAAGAAGAGACACAAATGGCCAATAGATACATGAAAAACTGTTTAACATCATTAGCAATCAGGGAGATGCAAATCAAAACTATACTGAGATTCTATCTAACCCCAATCAGAATGGCATTCATCAAGAAGTCAAATAACAATATTTGTTGGCGAAGATGTGGAGAAATAGGAGCTCTTCTACACCATTGGTGGGATTGCAAACTAGTTCAATCACTATGGAGATCAGTGTGGAGATTCCATAGAAAACTAGGTATGGATCCACCGTATGATCGGCTGTACTACTCCTGGATATCTTTCCAAAGAGACGGAAACAAGACAACTATAGTAATATATGCATGTTCATAGCAGTGCATTTCACAATAGCCAGATTATGGAACCAACCCAGGTGTCCATTTACAGATGAATGGATTACAAAACTATGGGAAACACACACAGTGGAATTCTACTCAGCAATAAAGACGAATAAAATAATTTCAGTTGCAAGAAAATGGAAGGACCTGGAGAACACTATGTTAATAATTTATTTTATAAAAGCAAGTTTTAAAAATCTTATCCACTGTCATAGTCTTTGCTCTCAATGCTTGTAGTAATTCAATTTACATGCTAAAGAACTTTTAATTTATTAGTAATAGATTAAGTAATATTGGCAAATTGATACAAAGATTAATTGTGACTTTAAAATTCAGATTTAGTCTTTTCAGCTAGGCATGGTGGTGGAATAATTCAAAGCCAGCATGCAGTAACTTAGTGAGACCCATTTTCAAAATATAAAATAAAAAAGAGTTGAGGGTATAGTTCAGAGATAGAACGTTCCTGTATTCAATCCCTTGTGCTGCTCACACACACAATTAGTCTTTTTATAATAATCACTTTGTGTATATTTTGGCATGCTCAGTACTTGAGGTAAGAAAGTTCTAAAGAAGAGAAAGTCTTATGTGTTTGTTTTAACATTGATGGGAAAATGCTAAATATTGATTCATACACAGATTAAACTCATCAAGCTTGAGGTAACTAGAAGCATATCTTCCTAACTTCATAATTTTGTGTTGTGACTGGTCATTATTGTAAAATAAAGCTATTTAGCATTACTCAAGGTGTGAATGATGTTATAGGCTAGAATTATAGTTTTAAGTCTTTCTTTATATTATGTGAGTATTTGTCATAGTTTGGATCTGTGTGTTGAAGTCTTGGTGCCTAGTGTACCAATGTTCGGAGGTGAGACTTTTGGGAAGTGATCGGATCATTAGGGCTCTGACCTCATCAATGGAGGGCTTTGTAGCTGAATAGGGGGTTCATAGCTGAATAGGGGCTTCATAGCTGAATGGGAGGTTCATAGCTGAATGGGGGGTTCATAGCTGAATGGGCTATTGGGAGTTGCTGGAAAGTGTAGGAGGTGGGGCCTAGTTGAAGGGAATGGGTCCTTGGGGGATGCCTTGAGGACTATGTCTTGCTCCTTCTTCCCCTCTCTTTATCTTTATCTCCCTCTATCTCTATCTCTGCTTCCTACTTGCCATGAGGTAGCAGCTCTCCTCTAGCACACCCTCTCTACCATGATGCTCTGCCTCACCACAGGCCTATAGCAATGGAGCCAACTTAGCTGTGCATGGTCTAAAGCCTCTGAAACCATGACCCAAAATTAATCTTTCCTCCTTTGAGTTGTTTTTCTCAGGTATTTTGTCATAGTGACCAAAAGTTGACTAATATAGTATTTATAATCTGATTTCCAGGCCAGGTGAGGAACTCCATCACAATGCCATTTCATGAACATTTTTTGTCTATACTAATATTTTAGAATTACTATACCAGAGGTATAGGATGGCTGCTTTAAAATTTAAATAGTCTATAGATGTTGTACTTCAGTACTTTAAACATTTGTATGAAGAAAAGTGAGTCCTAATGATGTTAACAAACTTTTACTAAAACATATAGTTGATTAGTGCCAAATTTGTACTCTCAATTGCATTTTCCCATTGAGTAATAGAGAATTCAATATGCAGTCTAGATACAAAAACATGTTGCTGAAAATATAGAAAAGAAAGTTAATTTAAAATGTGGTATTTGATAGTTCCTGTGTGCCTAACCATAATTATATTTAAAAAGAAAGCATACAAATACTTAACATATAACTGATATTAGTGAGATAGTTTGTTAGTTTGAGACGTAGGTAATTGAGTCATGGCTTATTCACTCATTTGTTTATTTGTTGTTTTAAAAACCACCATCAGTATATTAATCATAGTCATCCAAAACATTCTATCACTCTCTGATGGTTGCTCCAGTTCAAAGGACAGATTAAAAATCCTTATATATCTGGGAAATTTAATAAGAGATTATTTCTTTTGAAACACACACAGGCACACATGCATCCATTTTCAAGGCCAATTCATAGCAACCTATTCAGTGCACATTTTGAGCATGTTTTGAAATATCACATTGAACCCCACTAATATGTAAAATTAATACACATTAATCAAAAATAAAATAAACTGAACCCAGGCTTTTATTTGGAGGAAAACTAGTAGCTAATAAAATTACAGAAAAGAATAAGCATAGCATTCCGTCAACCTGAAGTCATTCTTAGCCAGAGACTCTTAGAGTCTACAAAAGAGTAATAAATTATATTCAAAACCATATGCATGTTATATTTCAGCCTTTTAAAAAAAGCTTTGGGATTGTTATTAGGAGTTGGGTAAAGAAGGAATACTTGACCAAATTCCCATGTGAGTCTAGCTGCAACGATGTTGTCTGACTCACCTAGTCTTATACCTGGGCATGCATAGTGAGACTCCATCATCAAACAGAAAAGATACTCTGCCCTTGGAGTAATCCATTAAAAAGTGAATGTTGCACATCAGGATAGAGCAGGAGTAAGGTCAGAGGCTACCTTAGGCTAGGAAAGCTGGTGGCCCAGCCCCACATGTTTCTACTCCTATTGCATTGGCAATCCTTTTTCAGTTCACATCTATAGCTTCATAGGGAATCATTTGTGCCAGAATTGCTATATGAAGGGCATATTCTTGGTGACAGTGATGGAGGCTATGTGTGGCCCCAACAGCATGGACCCTACTCCTCAAGTCTTCTTTGGCTATTGTTGCTGCTGATAGTCAAATAGAGTAAGAGCATGCAATAACACCAAGACCCTAATGTGGTACAGTTTTTTAAGGAAACCAATAATTTATTGTAGTTGCTTGGTAGCAAGTTGATTAGATTGGATGCCTTCCACCTTAAATGGGGCAGAAATTGATCTTGATTGGAATTGATAGATACTCTGAATATGAGTTTGCCTTTCATACCTGTAGGACTTCAGATATCGCTGAAATCTTACATAGTGGCTGATCCATTGATGTAGGATCCAACACAATATTGCATTGAACTAGGTCCCATTTTTTTGAAGATGTGGTATTAGACATATGACCATAAGGATGGCTGTCCTATTATATAATCATCCACAGCAGCTTACCTAATAAATAAGAGACTGTTGAATGAAGGCACAGTTGACATGCCAGAAATGACAACCTGCATGAATGGGGAAAAATCCTCCAAGAGGTACGTTTCAACTAAATCAATGACTATTGTGTATGATATGGTACACCTCATAGATACAACACACAGATCCTGAACATGAGGGGTGAAAGGAGGAGTAGTGTTGCTTAATATCACTCTTGGTGACCTGTTTGTTTAATTAGTGTTTTTATTCTATGTAAATCCAGGCCCTGTGAGTTTCAGTGTCCTAAATCCCAGAGGAAAAACTCTTTCTCTAAGGTAACTAGGAAGAGTCTTATTGAACTTTATATTATGATTGTTATTGTTATCTAGTAAATCTGTGGCCCTTGTGACAAGTGGCCAACTAGCAAGGAAATGAGTCATCCTCTTGGAAGGGGTAATTGTACTTGATCATTCAAAGGAATTGGGATTCCTGTTACTTAATAGGAATGGGGAAGAAAAGACTGGCTACCCAGCTACCCATGTTTTTTAATACTCCTTTGCTCAATTTTAACAATAAATGGGAAAATATAGTAGCCATCTGAGATATCAAGAAAGTCACCTACACCAGAAGATATGAGGTAAATTTAGAAAGGTAGTAGATATCTTAGTTAGTGCTGCTGTAACAAAATACCACAGACTATGTGGCTTATAAATAATGAACATTTATATAATTCCAGAGACTACATAATCTTGGTTGGACCAAGATTAGGTTCCTGATGTCTGGTGAGGACTTGCTCCTGGGTTGTTCTCTGCCCTTTGTGTTCTCACACAGTCTTTCCTCATTGTGTGTACATTGAGAATGAGGGCATTAATAAGTGCATTGATTCCATGATAAGGACCTCTTTTGTGATCTAATTGAACTTTAAATACCTCCCCAAAGGCTCCACCTCCAAATGCTATCACATTGAAGATTAAAGCTTCAGTAGATAAATTCCAGGGTGGGAGAGCACAATAATGATTGCGCAGTAAGATAGATGATTTAAATTCCAACTTTCAGGCCAAGTGCAATAGCAGGGGTTATTATCTTTCCTATATTAAATTCCTCTAGGAAAATAGGCCCAGAAACTCTGAGAACTGCTTTCATGACATGTCAATCAAGCTGGTCTAAGTGATGCGATAACTGGGCTTTGGTGGAGCAAGAGTTGTACTGCTGAGAACACAGGTGTCTACCTGAGACTGAAGCCTTTCCCACCTCACATCAAGTCTCATTCCTACCTGGGAGAAGCCTGCATCACACTGGCTGATGAAGGCGTGTAAAGGCCCAGGCCAGACACTACTTGGAAAAAATTTCAAGGGCCATTCTAGGCTCAGAACTCTCTGTAGAATCCAAGTTTGGACTTTATGGTAAATGTACCTCAGTGCTTCCACGTCCAGATCTGATTTCCTGACTCTCCTACAACTGTTGATTCTGAAATCATTCCCCAATAAATCTTTTTACGAATCTATTTCAGTCTCCATGCTTAAAAGAAACTCACCTGCAATAGTTGGTATATGAACAGATACAATTACTGCTGGCTCTTCAATTACTTAAGCATTTAATACATATTTAAAAAGACACAATAAAGCTGTGGGAAAGTCAAAATCCTGAAGATGTTATATTACATAATTGTTTTGAACTTATTAAAATTTTATGAAAAAAATCAAATATAATAAAGCTAAACATATTGAATATAGGTGGAAATGACTAACAATCCTGATGAACTGCTAGATTAAGTTGATAAAACATTTAAAAATCTGTATTTCAATTAAAGAAGAAGAGAAGAAGGGGTTAGATTTGAGAATGCTTGCAATGAAACAGAAAAAAATATATTATTTTGAAGGGAAATCATATTGAGGAAAGACAGTTTACATAAATATCATGACACTTCAGAAAGAAATGAAAAGATAAATATGACTACATATTGGAGAGTATGATGGGAAAATTCAGGCCAAATCCAGCCACATCCTTTGCAATTTTCCTTAATAATGCATTTCCTTTCTAAACCCCCTTGTGCTTCTACTTCTTAGACAAAGATACAACTCTGTGTAACAAGTCCTTACATGCTTGCTTCACCTGCTGGTTTCTTAGAGTATAAATGAAGGGGTTCAAAAGTGGGGCCACAGAGGTGTTGAGCACTGATACTCCTTTCATTAAGGAGATTCTCTGTTTAGCTGAGGGTTTAATGTACATGAAGATGCAGCTGCCATATGAGAGTGAGATGACAATCATATGAGAAGAACACGTGGAAAAAGCCTTTTTCCTCTGGTTGGCAGAAGGGATTTTTAAAATCGTTAAGGTAATATACGTATATGATAGGACCACTAATACCAAAGTGACCAAGAGAGTCACCAAAGCTAAGATGAAACTCATCAATTCCAACAAATGTGTATCTGTGCAGGAGATTTGCAGGAGAGGAGCAGTGTCACAGTAGAAATGATCAATGATATTGGAGTCACAGAAATCCAGGCTTAGGCCTAGGATGAGTCCAGGAAAAATGATGAGGAAGCCGGCGATCCAAGAGCTAAGGACCAGCTGGACACAAGTTTTGGTGCTCATGATGGTTGTATAATGCAGAGGCTTACAGATGGCAACGTAACGATCATAGGACATGGCAGCCAGCAGATAAAACTCAGATGCACCCAGAAGGAAGGCAAAAAATAACTGAGCTGCACAACAGTTATAGGAAATGGTTCTGTCACCTGTTGCCATGCTAACAAGCAACTTGGGGATGCAGACTGTTGTATAAGAAATTTCTAAGATGGAAAAATTTCTAAGAAAGAAATACATAGGGGTTTTGAGATGAGAATCCAGTAGAGTGAGGGTAATAATAGTCAGATTTCCTGAGATGCTTAGCAAGTAGGTGAGGAGCAGGAAGATAAACAGAATAATCTTCAGTTTGGGATCCTCTGTCAATCCTACTAGGATAAACACTGTCACCGTTGTATGGTTTTCCATTTATGCTACTTGATCTTCTGCTGTGGTAAAATATTGAGAAAAAAATGATCTAATGGTATAGATGGTAAAATGGGAAAGTAGCAGTGTCAAAATACTATAGTTGCTATTTGCTACATATACTAATGGGACGATCTTTTCAAATGCTTTGCATAAGACAAACTCCATCAAAATCTACTACTTTGCACAGACTGAGAAAAATATTTTTTACAAATCTGTAGAAATAAAAAAAAATTCTTATAAAAATCCTTATATGCACATTTATTTATGTTTATGGTAGTGACATAAAAGTTGAATATGTATGTAAAAATCATCTTCACATTTCTGGATATATACCCTTACTTATATTTAGTCTAACTGGGAACAATTTAAATGTAATTGCCTCAAGGATCTGACTGTGAGTGCAAGAGGAAAGCAACCAAAAGAGAAAGAAGACCCATTAATAAAATTAGAGATGAGAAAATAAATGTTATAACAGACCCCACTGGAATCCAGAGGAAGACATACTCCAATAAATTGGAAAATCTAGAAGAAATGGATAAATGTGTACATACATATGATCTATCAAAATTGAACCAAAAGATATAGAAACCTTAAATAGATCAATAATAAGCAGTAAGGTTGAGGAAGTAATAAAAAACCTCACACCAAAGAAAATCCCAGGACCAGGTAAATTCACAGCTGAATTTTTTTTTTTTTTTTTTTTTTTTGCGGTGCTGGGGATTGAACTCAGCGGCATTCTACCTTCGAGCTATACCCCCAGCCCTATTTTTTATTCTTTATTTTGAAACCGAGTCTCACTAAGTTGCGGAGTGTCTCACAAGGTAGCTGAGGCTGGCCGCGAACCCGGATCCTCCGGTCTCAGCCTCCCGAATGCTGGGATTACATGTGTGCGCCACCAACCCGGGCTCACAGCTGAATTTTTAATAAAGAACCAATACCTAATTATTTCATTAAATAGAAAGGGAGAGAATGCTTCTAAACTCATTCTACAAAGCCTGTATAACTCTGATACCAGGATCAAATAAGGTCACATCAAGAAAAGGAAATTATAGACCAAAATTCTTAATGAACATAGATGCAAAAATCTTTAATAAAATGCTTGCAAATTGAATTTGAGAACATATTAAAAAGCTCACACATCACAATTAAGTTAGTTTAATCCCAGAGATTCAAGGATGGTTCAACATTTGCAAATCAATAACCATAATACACCACATAAATAGAGCCAAGGAAAAAATTACACAATCATCTCAATAGATGTATAAAAAATCTTCAACAAAATTCAACATTCTTTCAGAAGAAAGGTCTGAACATCTAGGGAGAGAAGGAACTTACCTCAACAAGTGCTAGATATGACAAAAACAAAGGAAACATCATACTGAAAAAGAAAAATTGAAATAATTTCCTCTAAAATTAAGAACAAGATAAAGATATGCACTCTCATTCAATAAAAGTACTTGAAATTTTATCCAGAGCAATTAGACAAGAAAAAGAAATTAAGAGGATGTACATAGGAAAGGACGAAGTCAAATTATCTCTATTTTTAAATGATATGATCCTATACTAAGATCCTAAAGGCTCCACTGGATGACTTCCAGGTCTGATAAATTCAGTTAAGTATCAGGATGCAAAATCAATATACAAAAATCAATGGCTTTTCTATTACCAGTAATGAATCTCACAAAAATATCAGGAAAACAATCCCATTTACAATATATTTAAAAATATGTAAGAGTTAACCTAATCAGGGAGGTGAAAGACTTCTACAATGGAAAGTATAGAAAACTGAGGAAAGATATTAAGGAAGACATTAGAAGATAGAAAAACCTCCCATGTTCTTGTTTGGCAGAATTAATATCAATATAATAACCATATTACCAAAAGCAATCTACAGATCCAATGCAATCTCCATCAAAGTATCAAAAAACTAAAAAAAAAAAAACAAAAAAAAAACCTTTAAATTCCTATGGAAAAACAAGAGACCCAGAGTAGCCAAAATAATCCAGATCAAAAGAAGCTATGCTGAAGGCATCATAATACTCAATTTCAAATATACTATAGAACTGTAGTAACAAAAATAGCATGATACTGGCATAGAAACAGACACATAAATTCATGAAATAGAATGAAAGATGCAGACCCATGCCCACAGAGCTACAATCGTCTGATTCTTGACAAAGCACCAAAAAAGTATATTGGAGAAAAGATAGCCTCTTTAACAAATGGTGTCAGGGAAACTGTATATCCATCTATAGAAGAATTAAACTAGATCCTGATCTTTCACTTGGTACAAAAGTCAATTAAAAATTGATCAAAGATGTAGGTATAAAACTAGAGACTTTGCCACTGACAGAAAAAAAAATAGGGCAAATACTCTAACATGTAGGCACAGACAATAGGACTATGCCTAAATGGGACTCCAATAGCTCAGGAAATAAAACCAAGAATTGATAAGTGGGGTAGCATCAAATTGAAAAGCTACAGCACAGCAAAGAAAACAATTAACTGAGTGAATAAAGAGTCTACAGAGTGGAAGAGAATCTTTGCCAGCTGCTCTTTCTACAGAGGATTAATACTCAGAATATAAAGAATACCCAAAAAACTCAACCCTCCAAAAAGCAACTCAATTAATAAAAGGGAAAATGAACTAAGACATTTCTCAAAGAAGTACAAATGGCCAACAAATATATTAAAAAATTTTAATATCTTTTGCCATCAGGGAAATGCAAATCAAAGCTACACTGAGATTCCATCTCACTCTACTCAGAATGGCAATTATCATAAATACAAATAACAACAAATGCTGGGAAGAATGAGGTGGGGGGGACTCATACACTTTGACTGGGAATGTAAATTAGTATAGCCACTGAGGAAATCAGTATGAAGTTTACTCAAAGAGCTAAAAATTGAACTACCTTTTGATTCAGCTATACCATTTCTCAGTATTTATTCAAAAGAATTAAAATCAGCATACCATTGAGGTACATGCACACCTATACTTATCGAAGCACAATTCATAGTAGCCAAATTATGTAGTTAGTCTAGGTGTCCATGAACAGATGAGTGAATAAAGAAAACTTGGCTTATGTACACAATGGAGTTTTACTCAGCTATAAGGAAAAACAAAATTGTGCCATTTGCAGGAAAATGGATGGAATTATGGAAACTATCATGTTAATCATTAAACTTTCATGTTATCATGAAATAAGCCAGACTAGAAAGACAAGTGTCATATATTTTCTCTCATATGTGGAAGTTAGAGGGAGAAAGAAAGAAAAAAAGCATGCATATGTAATTAGTTTAGAGAGATCATTGGGACAGAGGAAAAGTGGGAGGAGGGAGGAGAGAATAAGGTGAGGTGGCAGGGAGTGAAACTGCTCAGATTATATTATACATGGAGGAATATGTCACAATGAAACTCAACACTGTATAATTAATATGCACCAATAAAAGAAGCTAGTTTGAAAAACAAAATCAGTCTTACTGACATCAAGTTTACCCAAAGCTTAACTCTTTTTTTCTATTAATTTACCTAAAATAATTATAAACACTAATGTTTTTAAATCCTAAAACAAAATTCTAAAGTATGATGTTACATTTGCTATATATACAAAATTAAAAATTTTAAAATTGAGCCGGGCGTAGTGGCGCACGCTTGTAATCCCAGCATTCGGGAGGCTGAGACCGGAGGATCCGGGTTCGCGACCAGCCTCAGCTACCTAAGTGAGGCACTCCGTAACTTAGTGAGACTCGGTTTCAAAATAAAGAATAAAAAAAATAGGGCTGGGGGAGTAGCTCGGAGGTAGAATGCCACTGAGTTCAATCCCCAGTACCGCAAAAAAAAAAAAAAAAAAAAAAAAAAAAAATTAAAATTATTATTATAGACCATTTTGTACTAAGCTCATTGAAAAATGTAAAAAATATGACACATTAATTTTCATGATCATTGAAGACAGAATATGACTTTGGCTTAAGACAAATTCTTGAAGAATTCAATATAACTATGAGCATAACAACTCATCACTTGTTAGCTTTCTTGCCACATGTGCTCAACTAATCAACACTTTTTCTCTCAGTCCTTTCAGTGTTTTCTTTTGACTTCTGTCCATCCATTTCTTCTTCCACTCTTCACTTTTATCATCCTCTATTCCAATGCTATATCTTTCTAATTGCATTGTAAACCTGATTTAAACATAAAAACGGACTCTGTTTCTGATTGCTATAGTTCTGAAAATGGAAAGAGAATAATAAAATTCAAGATACATTGATCAAGGAATCAGAGAGAAAAATGAAATAAGGAAGAATATTAAAAAAAGTAGAAAAGAGGTAAGACAGAAAGGAAGGATGGTGAAGGGAAAGCCTACCATTAAGATTGGACAGTGACTTCCATTTAGCTCTTTGCTTCTCTGAAGTATAGACTGAATTACAGCAGAACTGAAATTTGCCTCTGCCTAGGAGAAAGCAGAGGAGAAATTTTACTCTGAAGCTCAACCACTGACAAGTGTTTGGACACTTACAGATAATACCAAACTGCAACCTTGAAATAATATGATCAGTCAAAAGCAAAGCAAATTCAAATGGAGTTGATTGTGTGTCTGAGAATTTATAAGTCTCATTAAGCTAAATCCCATGAAACTCCCTAGTCATAAACAGTTGTATCCCTTGAGGGAAAATTTCTTCTTTAAAGACTTCATATCAGTTATCTTTTTGATGACTTCATTATCAATAGAAAGCATTTATTTACTTTTTAATTTAGTGATACTGGGAATTGGGTCCAGGGGTGTCCTACCTCTGAGCTGTGCCTCCAGCCCTATTTTATATTTGAAAAGGGGTCTTGTTAATTTACCATGCCCTCCTGCGATCAGCCTCCCAAGTACTGGGATTACAATTGTGCTCCACCACATCCAGCTAACAAGTACTTATTAAACAATTTTTATAGGCCCATGGAGGAAGCACTAACATGTTTGGAGGAATCAATGTAGTAAAAAAAAATAATCTCTGACTATTGTAGTTTAACAATGTATTTAGGAGAGAAGATGCATACATGGGTCAAACAATATATGTCATAAACTTAAGGAAAAAGGGAGCTTATTTTTACCATGTGTTTCAGGAGACTAGGAAAGAAGTTTTTTGTTTTTCTTCGTTTGTTTTTGTTTTGTTTTGTGGTGCTAGGGATTGAATCGAGAGCCTTGTACATGTAGGCAAGTCCTCTACCACTGAGCTGCATCTCTATCCCAGAAAAGGAGTTTTTATGGTGCTTTAGACAGTTGAGGAAAATTATAAGAGAGGATGGTATTACAGGTGATAGAGCCTTCTGTAAGCACTACAGATGGTTAAGAAGTAGGATATAGCATCATCAGGTAGAATAAGCAGCTCTAATACAACAGCTTCGAAACTGACCTCTTTACCTCCACTTTCTTACTCTTTCTTCAGAATAGTGAGAATCAGAACCTGGAGTGTTCACCACATAATTATAGCTGGAAAGGACATACCTGTAGATTTTAAATTCAGGACTAAACATCACTGAAATTAGAAACTTAAAAAATATATCCATCTCTTAACAAATATATCTATCTCCTGTGATTGAGTGAGTGACCTGAGCATGTGCTCTCCCCTCTTGGGAAGTAGTATTTGCTATTGTACATGAGAACACCCTGCGGCCTGGAGAGGAAAAGTTCAGAATAGTGGAATGACCAAAGGCTCCATAGGCATTTCCTATATAGTAGCAGAACCTCACCTCCTCCAAAGCTGTCTCCTAGTTGCTAGACGCATAATGAATGCCTTACATGTACACACACACACACACACACACACACACACACACACACACACACACCAGTTCATAGCTGCCAGTCATCATGAGGTGTCTGATGTCTTACATTGTTTTACTTTCTCTTTTTCTTATTGTTTAGCAAAGTCAGTTACAGAAGCTTTGCCGATTGCCCAGTAAACTGCTAAGAAATTCATGTTTGCTTCAAAAGTAGTTACTGGGCTTTCTTAAATTCTAATCATCTAAGATTCCAGAATGGTGCTCAATTCCCAAGTAAAGAAATGAAAGCCATCTCTTTACCAAACTTAGATCACATTTTAGTGCTTTGGTTTCAAAGAAGTTTTTTCTTTTTTTTCCTGACTTAAAAGTTTAAAGAATAATTTCCACATGCATCATAAAAAACAAATCAATACTGGCTATTAGTTTATGAAAATGTAAGAAAACCCCAAAAAGCAACCTCAAAAAATTCTCTATTGCAGCCAGGTGTGGTGGCATATGCCTATAATTCTATGCCTATAATCCTAGTACTTGGGAGGCTGAAACAGAAGGATTGCAAGTTTGAGGCCAGCCTCAGCAACCTAGCAAGATCCTATTTCAAAATAAAAATAAATAAATAAAAAGGGCTGGGGGTGTAGCTTTGAGGTAGAGTGCCCTGGGTGTTTAATCATATATATATATATATATATATATATATATATATGTATGTATGTATAATATATATATATATATGTATGTATAATATATATATAATATATGTATTGGGTGTTTAATCATATATATGTATAATATATATGTGTATTATACATATATATATATATTTATATATATACATACGTATACACTCACACACATATGTGTCTCACTAAATTACAGAGGGCCCCACTAAGCTGCTGAGACTGGATGCGAACCTTTGATCTTCTGTCTCAGCCTCCCAAGTACTGGAATTACAGGTGTGCACCACCATGGGTGGCTCCATGTTTTCTTAAGATGTGAAAATTTCTTAAAAATTAGACAATGAAATTCATGTTATATTCACTGGAACTATTATTTAAAATATGTGACAAGTGTCATATGGAACTTTTTCGCTTGTCTAGCAAATTCAGTTAGAGGTAAAGTTGAAGGAAAGAAGCATTTTAGTGGTGATTACCAGAGACTAGAGAGAGGAAGAGACAGACTGTCAAGGAAAGGATGATCAATGGGTGCTGAATTACAGTAAAATAGGAGTAAGAAGTTCTGATGTGCTAATGCGCAGTAGGGTGACAATAGATAATAATAATGCACTATATGTTTTAGAAAGCTAGAAGAGAAGATTTTGGATATTTTCACTACAAAAATGATAAATATTTAGGAGTTAGATATGTTTAACCTGGTTGAAATATCATACAATATATTTATGTATCAAAACGTCACATGGTATCCCCAAAACAGGTATAATATTTATGTTTTATGTATTGGTTAAAAATGTAATAAAAGGAAAACAAAAAATAAAGAAGACTGCAATTGAACCACTAATAATTGGATTTACTAAAAAGGTAGAAAATCATACCAGCCACCTATATATGACCACTTGTATACGAGGGAGACTGGGGAAGGTAGGAAGCAGTTAGAACCATTGTACTTGAAGAACTGCCATTTCCACATGGAGATGAAAAGGGGCCACTGCAAGTACACCAACTTATATTGAGTAGGACCCAAAAAGAATCATTTTGCAAAGATCTTCACCTGTAAAAAGGTAAAACTGGAGTGTAGTTCTCCAGCTAAACGTTTTCTGCAATGTGGATCCTGTGACTACCTGAGGTAATCCCACCTGAGCAAAGCTTCGAATGACTTAATGTTTAAGCAGAGCTTAACTTGTATAACCTGAAGTTTGGAGAGAAATAGAAACATAAAAACTAAGATCATTTTACATTCAATTAGTACTGTAAGTTTGAGGTTTGCCAGAAGACTCTTTAAAGCAGGGTTGGAAAGAAATGTAAACAGCATTTTAAAAAAATTATCAACGTAGGCATAAATACAATAAAACATCAAGATCTGTCTGAGGAAAACTATGAAACTCTAGTGAACAAAATCAAAGAACTAAATAAATGGAGGGGTATTCCATGTCCACATATAGCAGATTCAATATTTTCAAGATATCAGTTCTTCCTATACTGATCTGTAGATGCAATATGGTCTCAAACAAATCACTTCAAGTTATTGCCAGCATTTGGACACACTGATCTTAACATTTCTATGAAGAGGCAAAGGGCCCAGAACAACCAAGAAAATCTTGAAGGAGAAAAATAAGGCAGAAGACTCACATTACTCTACTTCAAGATGTACTATAGAGGTGCAGTAACCAAGATAGTGAGGTGTTAGAGAAAGAATAAGGACATAGGTCAGTGTAACAGAGTAGAGAGACCATAAATAGATCCAAATACTATTGTCAACTCATCTTTTTTTCAGAGACAAAGACAGAGGTTTATTTAGTAAAGTAGGGGGGATATGTTCAAGGGGGGACATAGGCCACCTCAAGAGTGAGAGGCCCTTGGGGAGAACAGGACTCAGCCTTTATAGGTGACTTTCATGAGAGGAGGGCAGGAGATATGTGAGGATGACCTCAGTCCCATAGTCACAGGCGATTCAGGGTGTTCCTGGTCCTGGCCTGCACTGTCTTTTCAAGTATCCTTCTAAACTATTCAAGAACAACCAACAATGTTGAGGAGATTTCTCTCTTGGGTAGTGTCCCAGGTTTCCTCCTTTGTGTGAGCTGTTGTCTGATAAGCAGATACCACCCTAAGGATAGTCTACAGTGTTCAGAGTCTCTTAGAAATTCCTCAGGGGCTTTTGGGTCTAACAGGCCTTGTCACAGGATTTCGTATTAAAGTAGTCTGTGTGTGTGTGTGTGTGTGTGTGTGTGTGTGTGTGTGTGTGTGTGTTACTGGGGATTGAACCCACAGACATTCTACCTCTGAGGTATATCCCTAGCCCTAGTTTATTTTTTATTTTGAAACAGGGTCTTACTAAGTTGCTGAGGCTGGCTGTGAACCTGCAATCCTCCTGTCTCAGTCTCCCAAATACTTCTCCCTTACTTTTATTGGTACGTTGTAATTGTACATCACAGTGAGGTTTAAAGTGATATAAACATACATGCACAGGCCACTTGGTTTGTTTCCCTTTGGATCTTTGGCAAGGGAGCAAGGGAAATACAATGGAGTAATGACTGTCTTTTCAAAAACTGATGCTGGAACAACTGGGGTTTACCAGGAACTGAAGAAAGGAGATAACGTAATAAAAGTGAAGAGCCAGTTGTGGTAGTGCATGCTTGTAATCCCAGTATTTGGGAGGCTGAGGGCAACTTAGCAAGACCCTATTTCAAAGTAAAATAGGGTTGAGAGTGTAGCTCAGAGATAGAATGCCACTGAGTTCAATCTCCAGTACCACAAAATAAATAAATAAATAAATTAATCAATCAATAAAAACATGATGATTATAAAACATTAAATGATACCTTAATGCACAATTTTAAATGGTCAGTTTAAAAACTATAGGGACATCATTAAGCAATATAGTAAAAAATTAGGCAAAAATTGTAACAAGCGATTAATAAAATTTTATTTTATCACTTTAATAACTTAATTTGCAATTTGTTGTTATTCCCATTTTAAGTAAAATGCATTATTTGCTCAAAATACAGTTTTTAAAATTTTTTTCTTTGCATTTCCTGATTACTAATGCTGTTGAAAATGTTTTTCATGTATTTGTTGGCCATTTGTTTCTCTTTTGAGAAGTGTCTATTCAGTTAAAGTGCCCATTTGTTATTGGATTATAGAGAATGTCAAGAGCCATGTTTTCTCTCATATGTGAAAGCTAGAGGAACTTCAGATAAATGAAGAGAGAGACCAATAGAATAGTGGAAGGGGTCTGGGGGAGGAGTTGGAGAGGGAAGTCTAGGAAGGAAACAGTTCAGATATGGTTATGTCTGTATATGAAAGCATCACTACCAATCTCATTAACATGTAAGGGAAGTTGAAGAGGGGAGCAGGGTGGGATGCAGAAGGAAACACACCAAGTGCTGTGTGCATGTATGCTTGCTTCACTTTGAATCTCACTGTGGTATATAATTACAATGCACTATAAAACATCTCACACTGATACTTTTAATAACTTGTTTGTTCATTTTGTGGTACTGGACATTGAACCCAGGGACATTCTATCCCTGAGATACACTCTCAGCCCTATTTTTAGTGTGTGTGTGTGTGTGTGTGTGTGTGTGTGTGTGTGTGTGTTTGTGTATGTGTGTGTGTGTGTGTATGTGTGTTGAATGCATGGGCATTCTACCTCTGAGCTACACTTCCAGACTTATATGGAAACAGGGTCTTGCTAAGTTGCTGAGAGCATTGCTAAACTGCTGAGGCTGTTCTCAAGCTTGCACTGCTATACTTGGCTCTTAGTTGCTTTTTAAAAATAAGGTAATATAATATGAGGGATTTTAAGTACCTCCAACACCTTAATCAACACTTTGTTTGAATCAGGAAAATCTCCATGATTATGGGAAACATGATTTTTTTCATCAGGCCTAGAAATCAACTAATTCTGATGGTTGGGAGAAAAAAATGTTCCAGTTGTAATAGTGCTGAGGGAAAAAAAAATGAAAATGAGAGTTTCCCTAATGTATTTGAGTCTAATGAGAGCATGTCTCCCTTCTGGGGGCCAGCCTGGGGAGTGAAAGCCAGAGTACATAAATAACTATGTAATTATTTTAATGAGAAAATTAAGCCCAGTGATAACAATGCATTGTTGTAACATAAAGAAACAAGATGTGGTCAAGATGGGATTCAGCTGGAAGAAAAAATTTATATTGTCAAAATCATATAAAGTACAAATTTTACTGATAGTTATAATAAAATTATGAAAAATATAATGAAAAGACAGGGTTTGAAATATATAAAGGAAGCTGAAGAGGTATAATAAAATCAAATTTTCATCTTCCATACTCAAAAGCCAATAACTAATCAGTAACTGGAAAATATCATATAGGAAATAGCAATGCTTATTAAAGGGGAAAATCCATTAACAGTGGATTCTCTGGGTAGTATTTATGGCCAGTGAGGGCTAGAGTGGGAACCTTCTTTTTATTAACAATTCAGGATTTGGGGCTTTCTAAACTTGGAATACATATGTCTTTAATAATAATAATAAACTTATTGAAATTATATTTGGGAAAGGAATAATTAAGTCATTTTGCTCATACCCAGTTATATTCCTAATGAACTGTGCTCCATATAATATGCATTCAGTTTCTCTCAAACAGGGAAAGGAACCAAAGAGGAATTGAAGATCATTTTATTCAACAGAGGGGCAATTACTGCCTTTCTGACATAAAGTCTGTTGCATTATTCTTATTTTAAAGCCCTGTACCCTAATGTTATTTTCAAATGTTTCCAGAGTTTCAGAAGTTTGATTTATTCATTTTCAGTGTTGGAAGATTTTTTTAAATATAGATGACACCCTGAATTAGATGTTTAAAAGTTAGTTTGCTGTTATTTTCTGTCTCCTTCAATCTTGCTCTATGCTCACTGCCTAGGCTGCCTCTTGCCATGGACTCAGGCAGCGACATTGTTTCATTTTGTTTTCCTCTTGTTCAGAACTTCAGAATAGCATTTCACTGCTCTCACTGCCCACTCATTCTACTCCTTGTCAGAAATCATCTGGACCTTAAGTATCTAAGAATGAATAATACAAAGGGCACAGCCTCTCTTCTGAAGAAGGAGAGACTTCAGTAGAATTTTTTTTTTAAGTGAAGGAAAGGCATGCAAAAATAAATATTGAAAGTGTTGGAAAGAACGAAAGTCTGAGATAAAGACTATAAGGGAGAGGAGTGTCTCCGCCAATATAGTCTCCTCAAAATAACTTTTTTTGTGGAGATAATATTGAATCTGAGGCTTGGAATTTGGAGGTGGAGTGAAGGTGGAGATAGAGAGGTAAGAAAAGCCAGAGAAATGGAAAAAAGGTCAGTGTTACAATGAATAGCATAGGACATAAGAAAAGAGATGAAATTCATGAGGTTAGGATAGCTGGAGCTATAGCATGGCAGGTTTTGCTGACCAATCATAACCTGCATTTCAAATAGGTGTCATGATCTTAGCTAGCAAAGAGGTAGCATGATGTGGATTACATTTTATAAAACATTCTTTTGGGTAGATACCCAGAAGTGGTATTGCTGTATCATATGGTAGGTTCATTCCCATTCGTCTGAGGATCCTCCATACTGTTTTCCAAAGCAGTTGCACTAATTTGCAATCCCACCAACAATGTATTAGGGTTCCCACTTCTCCACACTCTTGCCAGCATTTGTTGTTCGTGTTTTTTATGATTGCCATTCTGATTGGAGTTAGGTGAAATCTCAAGGTAGTTTTGATTTGCATCTCTCTGATTGCTAATGATATGGAACATTTCCTCATACAGTTATTGACCATTTGTATTTCTTCTTTTGTGAAGTGTCTATTTAGATCCTTTGCTCATTTTTAATTGGGTTATTTGTTTTCTTAGCTGCAATTTGAGTTCTCTGTATATCCTAGATATTAGACCTCTATCAGAAGAGTAACTGGCAAAAATTTTCTCCCACTCTGTGGTCTCTCTGTTGAGGTTCTTGATAGTTTCCTTTGCTGCACAGAAGCTCTTCAGTTTAATGCAATCCCATGTATTGATCTTCCTTTGAGTTGCTTGTGCTTTCGAGGTCTTGTTGAGAAAGTTTTTACCTGTGCCTATGTGTTGAAGTGTTGGTCCTATGCCTTCTTCAAGTAGCTGCAAGGTCTCTGGCCTAACTTCCAGGTCTTTGATCCACCTTGAGTTGACCCTTGTGCAGGGTGAGAAAGTGGGGTTTATTTCCATTTTCTGAGTCTTATGTTCTGCTCCATTGGTCTATGTGTCTGTTTTTGTGCCAATACCATGCTGTTTTTATTACTGTGGCTACTCAAAAGAATGGAAACCAAACTATCAGACCAACGCATGTGTATCTATGTTTATAGCTGGACAATTCACAATTGCCAAACTATGGAAACAGTCAAGATGTCCATCAACAGATGAATGGATTACAAAACTATGGGATATGTACACAATGGAATTTTACTCAGCCATAAAGAAGAACAAAATCATGTTCTTTGCAGGGAAATGGATGCAACTGGAAAACATTATGTTAAGTGAGATTAGTCAGTCACAAAGAGTAAAAAAGCATATGTTCTCCCTAATATGCGGATGCTAGGGAGAACATGGGGCATAAGAGGGTCTCCAGATGAAAAAGGAGAAACCCTAGATAAGCAAAGAAGTTGACTTAACTGAAGGGATGGACGGGGTTGGGGGTACATGATGTACTTTCACAAATATATCAAGGTCAATCACTAAACTGAACTTGAGAAGGAGGGAGGGTGAGGGAGTGGGGTGGGGATTGGTGAAGGAGTTAAATGATAAATGTGTGCATATATGCCTTTATCAGCTTGTACCTAACAAAGATGTATGATTACAATGCACCAAGTATTATAAAAAATAAAAAAACTTAATTTTTATTCTCTATAGACAATGGATTGGATAAGAGAAGAAAACAAAAATTATAAGACTCAAGATTCAACAAACTATTAAGTTGAGGTTGAAGGTAAAGGTAGGATTAAAATGATGGTAGTTTTAGCAGACACTGTTTTTTTATTCCCAGGAGCTCTCCTTCTGGACCCATCTGGACTATATACTCTGACTTCCTTGCACTAGATGTGCCTATATACCTGAATTCTTGTCAAGATAACTATGAAAATCACCTCCAGGCCTAGCAATAAAAACGTTCCAGGTGATTCTCTGCTCTGTCTCTCTCCTTCATCATCCAACTGTGGATCTATATTCAAATTGGGAGAACATTAATTAGATTAAATCTCTGTGTGACTGCATAGAGTAAAGACATCCTTCCCCACCATTCAAACAAGCAAACAATATCCTTGCCATCATGCTGTGTACTTGACTTTGAAGTATATGGAAATAACTTTCTATCCTATTAAAACTGGCGAATCTAAGCCGGGCATGGTGGCACACGCTTGTAATCCCAGTATTTGGGAGGCTGAGACAGGAAATTACAGGTTTGTAGCCAGTCACTGCTACTTAGTGAGGCCCTCTGCAACTTAGTGAAACCCTGTTTCTAAATAAAGAATAAAAAATAGGACTGGGAGTGTAGCTTGGAGGTAGAATGCCCCTGGGTTCAATCCCCAGTACCAAAACAAACAAACAAACAAAAAACTGGAGAATCTAACTTATTCTATTGAAATTCAGGATAGTGGTTAGCCTTGAAGGGCTAATGACCAGAGGGAGCAGAAGCAAGGGTTCTGTATTGCTGATAAATTTCTGTTTCTTTATCTGAGTGCTGCTCATTCTGGTATGTTCAGTTTGTGAAAAGTGACCAAGCTGTATAATTAGGAGAATGTATAATTCCATTTTTCTATTGTTTACTATACTTCTTTAAACAGTTTATTAAATGTCTCATGTGTATTGCCACTGTGGTTTTAAATTTGATCTGTTATAAACTGGGCATGTGATGCACATTTGTAATCCCAGTACTTGGAAGGTTGAGACTGGAGGATCGCAGTTTCAAGGACAGCCTCAGCAATGTAGCAAGACTCTCAGCAACCTTTATTACAAAAAGTAAAAAGGGCTGGAAGTATAGCTCGGAGGTAGAATGCCCCTAAATTTAATCCCCAGTACTACACATATATACACACACAAAACTTATCTGTTATAGCAGCTAGTGTTTGTTAAATTACTTAGCAGTGGAAATGCAGAAAGGCAAATGTATTTGAAATATAATTTGTATGTGCAATCAACAACATTTTCCTGCTGGTTGTATGTGGACATGGAGATAGATTCAATCACATTTGACTCTCATGTGTCTGTCCTGAGAAACTCAATATTGGCCTTGATGCTTAAATGTGGATGTTATCTCACTTGCTATTTTCTTTCAAGATCCAAAACCTGATTAAACATCTTAAATTGTCCACTCAAGCAGATGGCCTTAACTAGAGAAGTGTAATGCAAACCCTTTTAGGAATAAATCTGAATTAAAAATTTTGGTAAAGCCCTTAATTATTTATAGATTAGTGACTTCCATTTTTCTTGTTTGAAATGTACATGCCTAGGTGGGGGTGGTGGTACATGCTTCTAATCGCAATACTTGGGAGGTTGAGACAGGAGGATTGCGGGTTCATGGCCAGCCTCAGCAACTTAGTGAGGCCCTCTGCAACTTAGTGAGACCTTGTTTCAAAATAAAAAAAAAATAATAATAATAAAATAAAATAGGGCTGGGAATGTAGCTCAGAGGTAGAATGTCCCTGAGTTCAATCCCCAGTACCACACACACACACACAAAAAAAGATACATGTACATGTAAGAAGAATTAAGTTTTGTTAAAATTCTCATAGGATTTTTAACATATAGCCACTTAAAATTGTTTTGTCTTGTTCTTAAACTTGAGTTTATGGCTTATAGATTTTTCTCTACTTCATTTAATAATGTTTAACATCCCAGGTTAATATATTTTTAACATCCCAGGTCTCCAGGTAATTGTTTTAATCTTTAAAAAAAAAATAAGTTCCTGAATCCTCTTGAGACAAGTATCAGAGTGTACAAAAGGATCATAGTTCTAAGAATTCTAAAATCCACAACGCAAACAATTGTGCTGCTCAGGTAGGCTAGAAACATTTCAATGTAAACAAGAAGGCTGGAATCTTTTATTTTTTCCCTCCCTCCTTTCTGGACTTAAAAATTGACAAATATTTCATGTGTAACCAATGAAAGTGTGCTCCAAATTTAATATAATACAAATTGGAGAACATTGCTTCTTTCTAATAAAAAATCATGAGAAATGAAATGAAACTAGTTAAGATTCTTGTCATGATAAAATCTTTGAGCTTACACATCATTGAGTATATGTTGCTGGTGCTAGTGTAGTTTGAATGAGAAATCAAGATAGGAATATGGGTAAAAGCATCATAAGAATATGTTGACTATGAAACATTCAGAAATTGCCTCTGTTCTGAAACGTATGTCAAAAGAAAACAATTGAGAATGAAATTACTAAAGAAATTAAGGTTTAGACAAATTCATGCCTTCGTTTTGATCTTATTGGCTTTGTTGCATGAAGCTAGAGAAATTATTACTTTTTTGAAATGATTGAAATAGTATGGCATAAAGTTAGAACTATTTTTTTTTTTTTTTTTTTTTGCGGTACTGGGGATGGAACTCAGGGGCATTCTACCTCCGAGCTATACCCCCAGCCCTATTTTTTATTCTTTATTTTGAAACCGAGTCTCACTAAGTTGCAGAGTACCTCACTAGGTAGCTGAGGCTGGCCGCGAACCCGGGTCCTCCGGTCTCAGCCTCCCAAATGCTGGGATTACAAGCGTGCACCACCACGCCTGGCTAGAACTATTTTTTTTTATACAATGCATGCAGTAAGCTGAAAAAGGAAGTTACACTGAGTCAATTGTACTATAAGAAAACTTGCAACTTTTTATTTAGCAAGAATCAAGTTTTGAACAAATGTTCTTCACAGCACTCAATATAGCCTTTATTACATGAATGCATTTGTACTCTTCATAATTTTATTTGCATATGGCTCTAATATACATGATAGTTGTGAATATTGTGAAGTATGACACTGAAAAAATGTATTTGTCCTGAACTTGAGAGACTTTGTCTGATATTTTTCAAGCAGTTACATTTAATTCAATATAATTTTAAAGATTCATATAAAATCCTGTTTGACATTCTAAAGGAAGCTCTTATCTCACTCATAAATTACCTAATCAGCCATACAGATGCTCCTGGAATTATAATGATGGTTAGAAAGACATCAGGATTTTACTGTCATCTAGCAAGCAATTTATTATGGAACTAAGAAGCACACTAATGTTGTAAAGTAGTTTATAATAATATTTATGATTTTAGTAATTTAAAGTTAGGAAAAATGTATCCATATATAAATCTACTCCTGACCTTATAGTTCAGCACCCTATATAATTCATCATTTGTTGTTTGAATTTTTCCTAAGCCCTTTTACCTTTAATACATACTGTAACCTTGAATTTTAAAAAATCTCACTGAATATGAGTTATATTTAAGCGGCCAGAATATAGACATACATATATTTTTAGGAAAATAACCAATTGAAGACAATGGGGAAAAAAAGGAAAGGAAAGGGAAGTGAAGAAAAGGAAAGAAGGAAAAAGGAAATGACAAGAAGTAGGACAAAATATTAGTAATCTTATAATCATCTATAGTCACTGAAAATATTTGTGCACTTCTAACACCAGATCTGGAATATACAAAATGTAATAAGGTTCAAATATAATTTAACACATGATACAATATTTCTGGTTGAGAAAGTAGTCATTCCTTATTAAAAATTGGTGATAGACTTTGCAGATAACAAACATGAGGATCCATGCATAATCTAGAAGAAGAAAAAATTGTCAACGTAATTTTTAATTGTTATATGCTGAACCAGAAAGAACATTGAAAGGGACATGAAAGAGACACAGAAGAAAAGAAGCCATGATGACAACAGGAAGAAATATGCAGAGCAATGACACCAACAAAAACTGTCATGGATGTCCAGCTAGCTTTATACATTGAACATTTTATTTTTGTAGAATCCTCCCCTGTCACTGCAAATATTCAGTAAGACATATTATATGATTAACACAAGCATCATGCAAGAAGATATGTTTTGCATCTGCTTGAGTGTATATCAGAGAAAAGAGAACAACCAGGGTAAGTGAGATGTAAACATTGTGATTTGTCAATAAAAAATAATGTATTAATAATAAATTTGCAAAAAGATAATATTGATAAGGTTAAAATAAAAGATGACATACAAGGAAGACTTAAAACTAAAATAAAGTAAATCCAAGTCTTCGGGGAAGCAGAACTAAAAGAAGTCATGAGGATATAAATCTTGAAGTGTTTTCAGAAGTTGAATGAGGATATTAAATTCCTAGTGTATGTCAGCTAGAGATTTTTAAGTCAGCTATAAGTTGCTTTTAAGACAGAGTCAGCTGAAATATGAAAGCAAAATCTATGGGAAAAATAATGAATACAGAAAAGAAGATTCATATAGCAAAGAAGAATGAGTCACCAGATGATGTAAAATAATTTAATATGCTGGAAGATGTTCAAATATAGTATAAAAGATAAAAGCTAAAATAATATTATGATAATTTAGGTATTTGTTTTTACACTTATATGACTTTGTCAATACAATATATTATCCCCTTGGAATGCTTAGATTTATTGACTTTGAGAAAAATAAAACAGTCTCAAAAACTTGCATCTAGCAAGTGGAATTTTGAGTAAAAATTATCTGAGTCAATTGTTACAATCTACTCTTTCTAAGGAGAATATTGATGGAGGTTGAGTTTGGGAAGTAACCAAGCAATGTGTGCATGTGTCACTCTGAATCTCACTATGATGTATAATTACATTGCATCAATACAAGTATTTAAAAAATACTGAAAGATGTTGAATATAGGTAGCAATATGTTTATAAAGGATCTCAGACAAAAAAGGTACCTTGGGCAGACCACTCCCCTTCATTTCTATTTTTTTTTTCATATTTTTTAACATTAGATATCAGCTATGAGAAACCACACGATGGTGACAGCCTTTATTCTTCTTGGACTAACAGATGACCCACAATTACAGGTGGTCGTTTTTCTTCTCCTTTTTTTCACCTACATGTTGAGTGTTACCGGGAACCTAACCATCATTGCCCTCACCCTATTGGATTCTCATCTTAAGACACCCAT
The DNA here is from genome assembly GCA_004027655.1 of Graphiurus murinus. Lineage (NCBI taxonomy): Eukaryota > Metazoa > Chordata > Mammalia > Rodentia > Gliridae > Graphiurus > Graphiurus murinus. The sequence goes on from PVLC010006757.1 coordinate 35,641, forward strand.
GTATTTCTTTCTCCGAAATTTCTCCTTTTTAGAAATTTCCTTCACAACTGTCTGTATTCCCAAATTTCTCGTTAGCATTGCAACGGGTGATAAGATCATTTCTTACAATGATTGTGCAGCACAGCTGTTCTTCACCATTCTTTTGGGGGCGACTGAATTTTTTCTTCTGGCTGCCATGTCCTATGACCGCTATGTGGCCATATGCAAGCCTCTGCACTATATGACCATCATGAACAGCAGGGTCTGCAACTTGCTGGTCTTTGCTTCATGGTTGGCTGGCTTCCTGATCATTTTCCCACCCCTCCTGGTGGGTCTCCAGCTCGATTTCTGTGCAGCAAACATTGTAGACCATTTCTTCTGTGATGTCTCACCTATACTTCAGCTCTCTTGCACAGACACAGGTGTGATAGAATTAATGATGCTTCTCTCGGCCATTTTGACACTCCTGGTGACACTGGTGTTGGTGATTCTTTCCTACACAAACATCATCAGGGCCATTCTGAGAATACCTTCTTCACAACAAAGGAAGAAAGCCTTTTCTACCTGTTCTTCCCACATGGTGGTTGTGTCCATTTCCTATGGCAGCTGCATCTTCATGTATGTGAAACCCTCTGCAAAGGAAAGAGTGTCTTTAAATAAAGGGATAGCTCTGCTTAGTACATCTGTTGCCCCAATGTTGAATCCCTTCATTTATACACTGAGAAATAAACAAGTGAAAGATGCCTTGAGGAACATGACCAGGAAGACCAAAGTTTTCTCAATGAAGTAAATAATTTTAATGATATTGGTAAGGTTGTGAATAAAAAGAAAAAGAAAAGTGGAGTATGTCACAGAGCTTTTCCACATCCATATTCTTAGGATTATCACTTTTTTTCTTGACTTATAATTGTCACTGTGACCTACCTAATCACCAAAGCATGACCCTTACCCTTCTTTTTCCTTCATGCTGAGAACACATAGAAAAGATATTTCTTTTGTTTTGGGTTAAAATCATTTGCCTTCAGTTATTTTGTGTCTCTGAGGAAGTCAGAGTGGAGCTTCAGTTTTTGCATGTTCCTTTCTATTATTCTGTAACTCAGGGATTCAACTTGTCATACAGTTTATATAGAGTTTAATACATTTCCTAGATTTGATCAGCTAATGAGCTTCTAACTACTGAATGCAAAATATGAAATCTGATATTTTAGCTGGATGTGGTGGCACACTCTTATATCCCAGTACTTCGGAGGCTGAGATAGGAAGATTATAGGTTTGAAGCAGCCTCAGCAACTTAATGAGGCTCTCCATAACTTAGGGAGTCCCCATTTCCAAATAAGACATAAAATCAGGTTGAGAGTATAACTTAGAAGTAGAATGCCTCTGGGTTCCATCCTTAGTACCAAGAAAAAAAAAAAAAAGAATCTGATATTTGTTTTACTCAGTGTTTAGTAAAAATTTGAAGCAAATCAATTTAATTATACTTCTTTAATTACACAATTTGATACTTCAACATTTTAACAAGAGTTAGAGAGATAGTGTATTTTCAGAAAAAAACAAAACAAAACAAAACAAAAAAAAAACTAAAGGAACTTCAGAGAGGGCAAAGCATTACTTCCACAATTAGTTATCCAATAGAAATTATGGCTAACATATATTGATTATTGATTATCTCTCAGAGTTTGTGAAATGCAGTTTTGTCTTCAAAACTCTATAGGACAGTTATAGCTGTTCACTAATGTCCATGAACCTCTTATGCACTGTTAGCAAAATTAAGTAGAAATCTCTATCTGACCTTCCCTCATTTAGGATTCAAAATAACATTAATATGCCTTTTATAGCATTAAATAAAGAATTACATAAATAAAATTAAGGCCCTATGAGCTCTCATAGTGTACATTATTTTTCAAAATAAGTGATTTACATTAAAATTAGATATAACAACTGCATGTCTAAAGCAGAATCTCCTGCTTCTTCCCCTTTGAATAGCATCATATTTCAATGTGACAAAAAGAAAAAAACTTTCCCTAAAAGACTAGTGTAAATTTGCTCTATGAATGTTTGTTTATGAGATAGTTTCCACACAAGGTAACTGATGACATTATAGAAAATTTCTCACTGTTAGTTTTTTCACTTTATCAAAATGTTACATAAATTCTGTCCCAAAATATTTCAAAGAAAATATAACTTCTCAGACAGTCAAGCAAGTAACTGAATCTGAATATTGTAACCAATAATGACAAGATTCAAATCTGGATATCTAGATAAATTTTAATGGCAGCATTGAGACTATTCAAATAAGTGGTATCCATAAAACTGCAGTGTCTTAAAAATAATGTATTTGATAATAGAAGGTAACTTACCAAATAAGTACTCTTCAATTATCATTATTTGGCTTTCTTTGCATCAGAAACTGAATTATGCATGTACAAAACTTTCTACATTGCAGAAAATAACTATACTTAAAAGAAAGTCAACTCAAAATGTCTGGCATCTGACGAAAATTCTCATGCCTAATGTCTCAGTTTTTCTTGTGATCACTCTCTCCTGTGTCTTAAGTTACTGCCAAAAATAACTATGTGGAATATTTATTTTATATTTCTAAATATTCTATTACTTATTTATTAAATTTGTTTTTGTATCTGAACTCCAAACCTGTTTAGCTCTTTTAAAAGTCTGATATGTAAATTCAGAAATCATTAATACAGATTAAAGACTGTTACTTCCTTCCCCCATTTTCCTTTTGTTTAAAATGAATTACTGATAAACTTGTGAAATTCATAAATATATTTACTATATCAATTGGGTCTTAAATAGATCTGTCAGCCTATGATCTCTAACTCATCCAAAACATTGCAGCTAGGAAACTTTTAAATACAAATCGATCACATCACTAGTTGCCTAGAAAATGTTTATGATTTTCAATGGACTGCAAAGTAATATTCAAATTCCTCAAGTGTTTTTATAACCTGGCCTGTCTGGTCTTACTTCTTATTTTTTCCAACTACAAGTCCTATGCCTGAATCACACTGAACAACTAACCATATTGAACAAAATGTGTGTGTTCACATGTATAGAATACAGATCTCTTATCCCAAACCTTGCTACCTTGTAAAACTTTAATCATGAGTTCAACATAGTTAATAAGAAGCTTCTGATGGAAGAGTTTGGTCAAGAAGTATCTGTCAACAGATGAATAGATGAAGAAAATGTGGTACATACAGTGGAGTTTAACTTAGCCATGAGGGAGAACAAAATTATGTCATTTGTAGGAAAGTGGATGGAACTAGACAATATTATGCTAAGTGAGATCAGCCAGTCTCAGAAGGTCAAGAGTCATATGTTTTTTTTCTCATATGTGGAGGCTAGAGAGAAAATAGGAAACCAAAGGTACTTCAGAAAAATGAAGAGATCACTAAAATAGTGGGAGAGGATGGGGGAAGGAGGACAGAAGGGGAAAAGGAATCTTGGGGAAGGAAAAAAGATAAAATTATATCTCACTAGAATGTACCAGGAGGGAGAAAGGGGCTGTCTAGTAGGTTGAGATGTGGAGGGGAAAAATAAAAGAAGCACACTTCAGTCACACGGTATGCGAGCTTCCATGGTGCTTTTCGTTACACTATGGAAGTATGACAGTACGTACCATATCACCTGTACTTGGATGAGCAAAGCAGTGAATGACAGGAGACGAGTGTTAACATGTCCACCAATAAAATGAGATTTAAATGTGGCATTCGGTGGTGATTAATATAAAAACTTAAGGTCAGGTTTAGAATGCTTATTGTAGGATAATTAGTGGATTGGACTAGATAACAGGCAATGTGAGAAAAAAATATTTAGGCTTTAGAAAGCTAAAATTTCACCATAAATTCCTCCTTCTGACAACCCTTTATACATGTGAAAGGCACACTTGGATGGAGAACTGTGCTAAGTAGTCTTCAGGGTGCATTTGGCCTGTGGGTTAGTGTTTGCTGGCCCAAGGAGCGTATTATGGCAAAGGCTTAGAGAATGTGGGTATACTACTTCACTTGACAGGTTATGAAAATCACTTCTGTTATTATCCACTAATCTACAAAAGTGCACTCACCAAATCAATAATGTAATATGTAGCACCTGATTTTTTTTCAATTATTTCCAGCAAATGGGTCATAACATGAACAACAGAAGCAATTGAAGTTACTACATAATTCAGCTGATGGTTTCACTGTCATATTCTAAAATCCATGTGTGTTAGGAGAGATAAATGGTTGAGTTAAAGGGATATTTGGAATGAATGAACACTCCTGCAACTTTATTTTTAAAGTCTCTAGTGATAGTAAGATCAGCTGTTGTGCCAGGTATAATGATACTTTATTTATTTATTTTTTTTGTTAGTGAGGGAGACTCCTAGCTTTCAGCTTAGCATAGTGATGATTTTTGCTATTCTCCAGGAAATAGGAACCCTTTCTTGGGATCAGTAACCTGTGAACTTGCTTTACAAAGTCCAAAAAATAGAATACATCTTAAGACATAGTAGATATTAATACAAGTTTATAAAGTTCATCATAAATATGAATTGTCTAAATACACCAATTAAAAGTTAGAGATTGACAGAAGGAATTGGAAAAACAAGAATGTACTATAGGTTGTTTACATTAAAACCACTTCATTTTTACTGTTTTAGAGAAAAAAAAATATATATATATATATAATTTGTGTGGGGGGGTGCTGGGGATTGAACCCAGGTATTCAAGGACATAAATGAATTTTAAATACGTGATGCTAATAGAAGAAGGTGAAGTTAAAAGGCTACATACTGTGTGACTCCATTTATATAATATTTGGAAGAGGCAAATTTATAGAGAAAGTAAAAAGAACAGTGGTTTCCAGGACTTGGTGAAAGGGATTTTTCCCTTGTGTTCCTTGCAACTTATTTGAGTCATGCATTTAGCTCCCCAGACCTCTGAAGTTTGACAATGTTTATTGCACAAACTGCTCAGCAAATACCTACTAGCCTCCACCCCACTCATCTCTTCCCAGCCCATGCACCCAGGTAAGGCAGTACGGTCAATGAACACAACTGTCTCCGCAAAGAAATTATCTCCACTCAGCTTCTTCCTAAGTAACAGTAAGGAAAACGGAGGGAGCGAGTTATATGGACCTATTTTGAAAATTCAAGATTCCATTTTGACTATTTCTAGGAATGATGTATCTCCCTTTCCTGAGCAGCAAATTCAGGTGGGTGTGTTTGGCATACCCTCAGGATTGTAACCTGGACACAAAGAAGCTGCTATTGTTTGGTTGTGTCTCCCCAAAACTCATGTGTTGGAGCCTTAATACTTCAATGCAGCAGTGCTGGAAATGGGACCTAGTGGGAGGTGTTTGGATTAATGGAGATGGTTGAGCTCTCATCAATGAGTCAATGCCATCTTGCAGGAATCCATTGTCTATCACAGAAGCTCGACCCCTTCTCGCCTCTTCTGCATAAACTCACTTGCTTTTCTGCTTTCTGCTATGAGTTGAAGCAGCACAAGGTGCTCACCTGAAGCAACTGTCTGATCTTGACTTCCCATACCAACCATGAGCCAAAATAAACCTCTTTCCTTTATAAATTTCTCAGTCTCAGACATTCTGTTATAGCAACAGAAAATGGGCTAAGAAAGGGACCTAAGAAATTCAAAATTAACTTTAACTCCTCATTTTATAAACATATCCTGCTCCTCATTTACCTGATCCTTTCAGATGAAAGATCATATTATAAGAAGAGTATGATGGGGGAGGGGAGAAGAAGCTATAGTTACTGGAATGGACCCTGGATTTGGTAGAAATGGAGCTTAAAAAACAACAACAACAACAACAACAACAACGACAAAACCTGTCATTTAAAAGAACACCTTAGATCTCAGAGGGCATGGAGAGGAGTATTTCTGAATTTTGTCTCTAAGAACTGTACCTGCAACTTTTTCCAGAAGAAAATGTCTCATGCAAATCTCTCAAACTGCTTTCAAGAGCCTTATTTAACTAACTCCATTAATCCAATCACCTCCAAATATGACATCCTCTACCACATGGAAATTTCAGGATAATATAGAGACAATAAAGAGCTACTCCAGCACCTGAATGTTCCCCCAAACCACTCATCCCCAGGCCAAATACCTCCATACATTCTCCCCAACCTTATTCTCAGTCACTGGATGGAGGAGACAATGACACATGATTGATGGTTTGAAGAAATAAACCAACTGGATCCATTGCATTCAGATAAGCTCTGCCAAATCAAGTTTCCAAACTGGGAGCCCTAGGGTACACCAGTTAGCTGGAAAGTGATGTTGGAGGCAATGCTAACCTGCAATCTAAATGACATCAGGCATCTGCCCTCAAAATTGGAAATGTTTTCCATCCACAAATGGAAGGGCAAACACACATTAGGGAAATCTATACTGAACTCTTTAGAAATGTATTTTAGTGTCTTTTAAATATAAATTTTGTTTTTGGAAATACAGAGTGCCTGGGGAAAACATTTGTATAACATAAAAATTGGTGGTCCATAGGGAAATGTGTTTTTGGATCTCACACCTCCTGAGAATTCTTCATACACTAGATATTTTCATTTGAGGCACAGCAAGCATAAATAACTCTATGGGATAGTGTTGGTAATAGGTAGAAAAGGATTGAATACGTGAATAAGTAAATTACAGTGAAGGAAAAATTTACTACACTATTCTAACTGCAATAAATTAGCTAATCAAATAATTTCCCAAAGTGCTATTTATAGGTGAGAAAGAAAACAATTAAATACATCTTAAGACATAGTAGATATTAATCCAAGTATATAATGCGGATTGAGATTCATTCAGAGAGGAATAGAGTGTCTGGGTGCTCAGTTCAGAACAATGGTAAGACTTCAATACTGAGTTCAGATGATTTCTTCTCAATAAACCCGTCTCTATGTGTTCTATGTGCTTTTTCTGTGTTTGATAGCAATGCTTGCATTTTAAAGGTTTTTGATGCACTGCTTTAGGATTCAAATGATGAAAATAATTAACATTTGTAAAAGTTAAAAATAATATTTCTGGTAAGTTATGTTGTAACTCACATTTGCTATGTTTTTACCATTACTGCATTAACCTTTTTTTAATCTAACCTTCAAACTTTGAAGTAAAGAAAAAGCGCAAAAAGAGACCATGATAATTTAGAATTCAAAAACTTTTTCATTTTTAATTCATCCATTATTCATAATACTTAATGCAAAACTAAACAAAATTGCATTCAAAGGCCTGATTTCCATTATAAGTTTTATGTTTTTACAGTGTGTGTTGGGGTATACTTGTATGTCTGCTGAAGTTGGATAAAAGAATGGTCTGACATGACTAACTTACTTGTTTTAGATCTATGAATTCCTACAATTTTTGCCATTAGGGTAATTTGTACAAATGAGTATAAATGAATGAAGCTTGATAACACATTGCTCGACAAATACATAAATATGAAAGAAATTCATTTCTTTTACTTATGTATGTGTACATTATTCTCAAAATGCTTTTAACAGCAGAACTCTACTCATTGTTTCTAAAGCAGTCATGCATATGCCTTCTTTTTCCTGTTCAGACTGCTCTCTCTGCTAAGAATATATCTCATTTATTTTTCCGCCTTGAAGACCAAATACCTTCTGTAAACTTTTCCCTAGATATTATGGAAAATAAGTTTTATTTGTATTACTTCTTGATAATAATCTATGTTTTATGAACATAGGCATACATAGATCACTATAATTTTCTAACTTTTATCTGTATTATTTATTGATAATAATCTATGTTTAATGAACATAGGCATACATAGATCACTATAATTTTCTAACTTTAGCCAAATTATGGAACCGACCTAGATGTCTGTCAACAGATGAATGGATAAAGAAATTGTGGATGCAAATCAGCCAGGCTCAGAAAGTCAAGAGTCATATGTTTTCTCTCATATGTGGAAGCTAGAACAAAAAAATGTAAAACAAAAGGGATTTCAGTCAAATGAGGAGAGAAAACAGTAGAAGAGTGGAAGAGAATTGGGGGAGGGAGGTGGGGAGGGGAAAATTGAGGATTGAGGATTGAAGAAGGGAACGGTTCAAATAAGGTTAATTCTTTTCAAGAAGCTTTCACTACCAATCTCACTAACATGATGGGGAGGGAGGAAGAAGGAGTGGGGTGGTGGGTACACAGAAGGAAATACACCAAGTAATGTGTGTGTTGCATGTGTGTATCACTTTGAATCTTTTTATGATGTATAATTACATTGTGTCATTAAAATGGAACAAAATTTAAATTAGAAAAAGAAGAACAAAAGTGTATTTTTTTTCTGTAAAATAGAATTAGAGAGCATTATGCTAAGTAAAATAAGCCAGTCTCAGAAGTCAAGGGTCATATGTTTTCTCTCACAAGTGGAAGCAAGAGAGAAAATAGGAAAGAAAAGAAACTTCTTGATAGTAAGGAGTGAGGCAAGTGAAATAGTGGAAGGGGACTAGGGGAGGGATAGGGAGAGGGGAAAAAGGGGGCTTGATGAAGGAAACTTGATGTTTCCTTCATCAAGGTATCACTACCAACATTCCTAGCATGTACAGGAAGGGAGGAGGGTAGGGGAAGGATGAAATTAGGAGGGAACCACAGAGATGTTGTGTGCATATATCATGTTGAATCTTACTACAATGTATAATTATATTGCACCCATAAAATAAAATTCTAAAAACACAAAAAATAATAATCTATGTTGCAGAGGTTGCAAATAATTTTATTGATATCTACAAGATTGAAAATTGTCATATAATGCCATGCTCATCATGAAAATGTAATTATTTTATGTGTTTGATGATGAAGATACACAGGAAGAATTTTTTTCCTGGAGATTTCATTAATCAATGCTAGATCTCCAATTTAATAGGTGTGCAAGAATAAAAAAGTTTATTTCTTAATATCACTTTCTCAGTATATGTTGGTTATAGAAAAGAATGGTCTATTCATTAATATCTCCTTAATTGTATGTAAGCTGGACATCTTAATAGTCTCATGATAGGGAAATACATGCCACCTGAAATTTAGGTAAGTGCTATTTTGTGACTCATTATGCTTTTGGAATTTATCAAATGTTTCTCTTCTTTTTAGGCCATGATGAACTCAAAATTTCTCATGGTTTCAAACTCTATGTTAGACAAAGAGCAAAATTATAATTAAAAAAGCTATAAGCAGGTGGAGAGAAATTTTATTAGTGAACCATCCCCCCTTATAATGTTTACTTGCTAATTTACACATATTTAACCATCTTTTAATTTTTCCTGCTCATTATATCATCCCTAAACATCATTTTATCTCTACATTTGCATGAAGCTTTGTCTTTACTTATCCCACCCTATATGACTCTCTGAACTCATGTGTACGTCTTTCTTTTTGTTTCTGTATTGCCAGATCTCACTACTTGCTTACTTGGCCCAGTCTCAGAACCTCAGAGGAAAACTTCAGAGGATTCCTACACCTACCAACATTATCAGAGTGTTCCTGCTAATTTTGGGTTCAAGGTGGAAGATAAGAGGGGGTGACAACAGAGACTGAGGCAATGTAAATCTAAGAAGAAGGGTAAATGAAATTATTCCCTATGAATTATTCTCACTTCTCTGAAATTAGATTTCAACCATGAATGGTAGATGGGTATCAGAGATCAGGCATTTGAGCTAGATTACTTGTGGAAAATAGTAAAGGCATTCTAGTCCTGTAGCTGAAGGATGATCAATACCAATCTTAATAACATGTATGGGAAAGCCAGGAGTAGGGTTTCCACAGGGAAGCACACCAAGTGGTGTGTGCATGTATTTTCCTATCTGAACCTCATTATGATGTACCAATAAAAAGTATACATTTAAGAAGTCTTTAATCTACAAATTTTTAACCTCAGATAAGAAAAATACTTTAAAATTAGATTAAAAGCTTGAATATGGAATAGAAAATGCTATGATTTGGCCATCCATTTGTTTGAGCTTTTAAAATAGGCAATATAAGTTAAAGTATATAAAAATTTAAAAAATGGCTGGATTTGTGTGTGTATGTGTTAAATGCAAAAAAGCCGGTATATATCATATGACAGGTATAACTTGTTTTTTTATGCAAACCTTTTGAATTTTATTGTATTAAACTTCTTCAATTGAATAGGAAAATGACATGCCATCCAAACTCTGTGTATTATCAAGAAAGAAAAAGCATGTTTCTGTTTTTAAGAGTTTTTGTTTTAAATTTCCTTCTATAAATAGGATAAATAATTGCTACCATTATATAGCTTATTCTCCAGTAGAATTGCAAGTTAATATTTGAATTCTCTGTCCAGATACTCAGAAAATACAAACGATGATTCTTTCTGCTATGATCATCTTCAAAGCATAAATGAGTTTTTGTATTGTTTTGTTTGAAACATCACTTTGTTAATGTTAGCTTCAACACCAGCTATCACTGTTGTTTTCCTGAAGAGATTACTATTATTTTTTTCTATTTAGATCTGGTAAAACTCAGAAGACAGATGGAAAACCACACAAGACTGACAGTGTTCATCTTAGCAGGTTTGACTGATGACCCAGATCTGAAAGTTGTGTTATTTACCTTCCTGCTCCTTACCTATTTGCTAAGTGTCACTGGCAATCTGATCATCATCACGCTCACCCTGGTGGATACTAACCTCAAGACCCCCATGTATTTTTTTCTTAGGAATTTTTCCTTCCTAGAAATTTCCTACACCACCACGTGCATTCCTAAATTGCTATTCATCATGGCTACTGGAGACAAAACCATTTCCTTTAATGACTGTGTCACTCAAGTGTTTTTTGCCTTCCTACTTGGAGCATCAGAATTTTATTTGCTGGCAGCAATGTCCTATGACCGCTATGTGGCTATCTGCAAGCCCCTGCATTACATGACCATCATGAACAGCAAAGTCTGCATTCAGCTTGTCCTCAGTTGTTGGATTGCTGGCTTTTTTGTCATCTTTCCACCACTCATCTTGGGCCTAAATCTTGACTTCTGTGCCTCCAACGTTGTTGATCATTTCTACTGTGACACTACTCCCCTCCTGCAGATCTCCTGCACAGACACTCAGCTCCTGGAGATGATGGGATTCATCTCGGCAATGGTGACACTATTGGTCACATTGGTAATGGTGATAATATCCTACATATATATTGCCCTGACAATTTTAAAAATCCCTTCAACCAGTCAGAAGAAAAAGGCTTTTTCAACATGTTCTTCTCACATGATTGTACTATCTTTTTCCTACGGCAGCTGCTTCTTTATGTATCTGAAGCCATCAGTCAAACAAAGAGTATCTTTTTCCAAGGGAATTGCAGTGCTCAATACTTCAGTTGCTCCGCTTTTGAACCCTTTCATCTATACTTTACGGAATCAACAGGTGAAAAGTGCCTTCATGAATACAGTACACAGAATTGTCTCTTTCTCAAACAAATAAATATTGTATTTCATTAGACAAAGGAAACGAATAAAGGAGGTTCAAATAATATCACACTACTAAGACACACTTTCCTCCGTTCCTCTTTCCTTTCAGTTCTTCAATATTCATCTTCACTTCCATTCAAACCTTGTTTTCACAAAAATATGTGGACTAAAGAAGCTAAGTGTTCCTTTAGAGTTCCCCCACCATCTTCTTTTCCTATAGACTTCTAAAAAAATGCTTTCTCTTTTGCTTTAAGAATTCCAGTTAGTCAAAACTATAAAATATCGTTTCATTTGAAATTATATTTGGTGTATCATACAATGCAAAGTTTATCATATCTTTCAATCTAAAGTTTATTATATATGTACATGATCAATTAAAATTAACTTAAAAATATTTACTAATATTTTAGTTATATTGCCAATTTAATTGTATATATTCTATGTAAAAAATTAAAAGAAAATTGTAGTAAACTGTAGCTATCACATTTAGTACTCATCTTTGAATGAGTACTAAACTTTGAAACCATATATTAAAAAAATTTATACACACATATGTTTAAATAATTATTGTTTTAAATCATATTCCAGGGACACTGGTCATTTTCTTTCTATATGACAGGAGGTACAGATAGTTTCAATTATGCTTATAAGAAAACATGTTACTATTACTGGTTAAGTTTGAAAATTAATAATGAAATGCAATTCTTAATTGATCTTTTCAAATCCCCAAAAGCCTATTTGATTAACTTTAGATATTCATGGAGTTAATTGTAAATTGCTTGTGAATGATTGCTAAATAACAATACTAACTCAGTTTATATTCTTTTAAAATTATTTCTGATATAATTATCACATCTATGTGTATATAATATATATATATATATATATATATATATATATGCAGGTTGACATACATATATGTACATATATACACATATATATTTCAAAAATTATTTGAACTGCTTTCTTCCTCAATCCTTCTTTTTCCCCTCCCCACTTCCCTTCCACTATATTATTGGTCTCTCTCCTATATATATGTATTTATATTTCTTACTAGTGAAGCCAGGAGAGTAGAACCATCAAATCCTTTATTTTCTGTCTGTAGGTCAGACTCTGTTAAAGGAATCTGAAATTAGTATTTCTGTGTGATGACTAGAATTAAATATATATTTATATAAAATAAGAGATCATTCTCATGATACGTATCTCATCCTATTGAGTGGCTTTTGTCCACAGATTATGTCTATTGGGTTATATATTTTTTCAAATCATTTTTATTTGTTGTGATTTATTGTTATACTTTTATTGGTGCAGTATAATTATACATTCTAGTGAGATTCAAAGTAATACATTCATACAGGCACACATCACTTGGTCTGTTTCCCTCTGTATACCACCCCACTTCCCCCACTTCCCTCCCCTGAACAAGTTAGTGGGATTGATAGTGAGACCTTCATATATGAACAAAAATTATTTGAGCTTCTTTCTTCCTCAACCCTTTTTTTCCCCCTCCTCACTTCTCTTCCACTATATTACTGGTCTCTCTCCTCATTTAACCAAAGTTCCTTTTGTTTTTCTATTTTTCTATCTTCTATATATGAGAGAAAACATATAATCCTTGACTTTCCTATACTAAGTTATCTCATTTAGCATAATATTCTTTAGTTTCATCCATTTTCCTGAAAGTGACATAATATTTTTCTTCTTTATGGCTGAGTAAAATTCCCCCAAGATAAATACACATTCATCTGCTCAGAGACATCTGGGTTGGTTCCATAATTTGGCTATTGTGAATTGTGCTGCTATAAACATGGGTATGTATGTATCACTGTAGTATTCTAATTTTATTTTGTAATTACACTGAGGAGTGTTGTAGCTGGGTCATACAGTGGTTCCTAGTATTTTTAGGAACCTCCACACTGATATCCACGGTGGTTGTACTGATTTACACTCCCATCAACAGTGTATAAGAGTTCCTATTTCTCTAAATCCTCACCATCATATATTATTGTTTGTATGCTGGATGATTGATTGCCATTCTAACTGGGCTTAGGTGGACTCTCCATGTAGTTTTGATTTGCGTTTTCCTGATTGCTAAGGATGTTGAATATTTTTTCATATATTTGTTGGCCATTTATTTGTATTTTTTATTTTGAGAAGTTTTCTTTCATGTAGAAGCTAGAGAAAAAATAGGAAACAAAATAGACTTCAGATAAATGAAGAGAAAAACCAGTAGAATAATGAAAGGGAATTGGAAAGGGGAAAAAGGAGGATTGGTGAAGGAAACAGTTTAAATAATGCTATGTCCAAATATGAAGATATCACATCAATCTCACTAAGATGTATAGGGAGGGAGAAGTGGGGGAGAGCAGATGGGGAAGAAAATACACCAGGTGCTGTGTGAATTTTGTAAATGAAATTTATATTCCAGTTTATGGGAATATAAATTTTCAAAGTAATTTCTGATGATGCTCTGGATTTCCCCCATTGTCTTTGATGATGCCTCTTTTTTCATTTTGGATTTTAATAATTTGAGTTGATTCTCTTTCTTTTATTTAGGTTGCCTAGAGATTTGTCAATCTTAGTAATCTTTTCAAAGAACCAGGTTTTTTGTTTTGTTGATTCCTTTTGTTGTTGTTGTTCTCTATTTCATTTATTTCTGCTCTGATTTTAATTATCTCCTGCCTTCTACTGGCTTTGGGATGAAACTGTTCCTATTTTTCTGGTCCTTGAGGTGTGCCACTAGGTTGTTTATTTGATTGACTTTCTGTTTTTCTTATGTGGGCACTCAATCAGTGCTATGAATTTTCTTCTTAATACCTCCTACAAAGTGCCCTATAAATTTTGGTACATAGTGCCTCTATTTTTGTTTAATTCTAGGATTTTTTTTATTTCTCCCGTTATTTCTTCTCTGATCCAGTCCTCATTAACTAGTGTATCAATCAGTCTCCATATATGCCGGGGTCCAGCCCTAAGGCAGGTGTGGATTGAGACGAGGTTGCAAGAATATACTCATATCAAATGCAGTGAAGAAACATATCTGTTTATTGTTTGTTAGTAGCTGTCTTTTATACTATCTTCTTTGCAGTGAGGCATATAAAACAGAAATTTTTACAGGCCTATTTTTCTAAAGGTTGAGTAGGTACATCTTTATAAAAGCCATTTCCCATGACATTTAATGAGGTTAAGAAAACAGTAAATCTTTACTATTTGTTTAGCTCCTTTAAGCAGTGTTCTTATCTTTTTTTCAGGCAGCTAGAGAGTTAATGTATCCTGTGAAATTCCAGGGAGACAGAGTGGAAGTAGGCAAAGACTATCTTTCTTAAAGCCTTCTTTACTCATAGATAAAATAGTAGACCTAAATCTCTTTGGCTTATTTATTTTGTTTCTATACCTATATGCTGAGAGGGAACATAAGACTGTTTAGTAACTAAGCTTGCAAAGTTCTTTTCCTGACTAATGTTTGTATATGGTTAATGAATTTCTTATGGGTTGTCTTGGGGCACTGCTTTTTCAGCTAATATTGAGAAATCACAGTCTGTCCATCCACCTTCTGTTTCTAAGAATTTTTCCTTTATAATTAATGTAAAAGCAAAACCCAAAGTACCCAAAATTTCCAGAATATAACATAATGCAAAGTGGGATATGCCACATATTCCTTCTTTTGGAATTGTCTGCCTTGCAGGACTCCAGCAGATCAAGCCTTGCTCAAGATCCAGCTATTAAGAAGCTGTGGCACATATATTTATTTCTTTTGGTTTTCCTGTTATTGATTTCTATTTTCATTCCATTATAGTCTGAGAACATGCAGGGAATTATATTTTTTGTACTTTCTTTGTGGCCTTGTATATGGTCTATTTTGGAGAAGGTTCCATGAGCAACTGAGAAGAATGTGTATTCAGCTATTGTTGGTTGAAATATTCTGCATATGTCTGTTAGGTCCATTTGGCTTATAGTGTTCTTTAGATCTGAAGAGTCTTTACTCATCTTTTGCCTGGAAGATTGATCTAGCAGTGTGAATAGTGTATTGAAGTTTCCCAATATTATTGTATTTGGGCCTATTTGGGACCTGATGTCTCAAAGAGTTTGTTTTATAAAAGTGGGTACACTTATATTTGGGGCATAAATGTTTACTATAATTATATCTTCTTGTTGGGTTGTTCTTTTTTATTAATAAAAGTGACCTGCTTTGGAAATTCTTTCAAATTATTTCTCTGAGCAGGTGTCTGATACTCTTGGTTTGTACTTCTATATCTCCTTCAATGCCTATTATTTTTAAGTTGGGATGTTTCATATTGTCCCAAATTTGTTGGATGTTAAGGTCATGTTGTTGTATTGTTTTCTGTATATTATTGACTGTTTTCAGTTTTGAGTGAACTGTCTTCCAAGCGGGATACTCTGTTTTCCATGTGGTCTATACTGCCAGAGGTGATTTCTATTGCTGTCTTTAATTCATTTATTGACTCCTTCATTTCTTTTTCTTTTCTCATTAAGAAAAATATTTATTGAATTTGGTTCTAGTATAATTTTAAAAACTCCAGTTTCTAAAGGGATCATTGACTTCTTCATTTCAATCAAAGCCTTTTAAGCTCTTTTTTAGGGCCTCAATTTCTCTATTGACATGCTCTTTCATTTATTGTGCAATTTCTTTGAGGCCTTTCATCATATTGAAGATCAAAATTTGGAATTTTTGTGACATTTCTTGAAAATCAATATCAGTGATCTCCCTTGTTGAATTGTGGGAGTTTATTATTTCCTCATTCTTCTTCATTCTCACATTTTCAGGACTCTCAAATTTGCATTTCTGTTGTCTTGGCATCTTCTTTCTCTTTGTGTGTGAGTCATGTGTCTATTTGTTATTCCTTTATAATAAAATCTATGCTGGGGGTATATATTTGCCTCTACCAATTTGTCTCATATAATCAAACTTTTGAGTTTGTCCCCCAGAGCCTCTTTAACTATAGTTCTTAGTGCAGGAAAACAGGAGTCTCTGATTGGCTGCAGGCCACCATGCTCTTTAGGCCCATACTTATAGAGCCAGAGATTATGATGTTCTGTTCAGATCCTGCAGCTTGTTGGTTGGGGTTTAATACCTTACAGACACCACTACTGCTCTGATGATTTTGAGCTTGTGAAACTTCAGAGTCCTGACCTCTGGCCTATGTAGCCAGTGAGCTTAAGCTCAGCAGGGCCAGTGATTGCTATGTTCTGAGCTTGTGGTCCAGCTTATTAAGCTTTGATGGATCCTGGGACACCACTCTTGATCTGCTGGTTATGACCACATGGATAACTGGTATGCATACATGTCAGACACAAACTCTGCTCTGTTGGTGGAATGTTGAGTTCTCAGCCTGTAGATGTAATTACATGCACCCTTCTGGCCCCTGACCTCTCTGCTTTCAATGCCCAAACTCTGGCAGGGTGTGATTGTACAATTCGAAGCCTGGGGCTTGAGTGGCTCAGATATTTAGCCCCAGGGACACTACTGCTGCTCTGGATGGCTGCAATCACATGATCCCTTGTTGGCCAAATAGGTCATGTTCGAGTTTATAGCTTTCTGAGCCTGCAATTCGGTAGGCTGTTATTTCACCCCAGAGACACCATGGCTAGCTGTCCTGTGGTGATCAAGAGAGACTCTGCCAGGGTGCAGTGAACTGCAAGTCTAGGTCCCCCCCACACAGATGTCCCTAAGGGCTGTCTGCTAATTCAAGTTCTGCTGTGTCCAACTGTAGCCCCACCCCCACTCCCATCTCTGTAGGGGTGATTTGCAAACTCACAGATCCATCTGTTCATTGCCACATAAGTGCCTGTGGCCATGCAGGGCTGTCTCCCATTGGAGCAGCTTGTTAACATATGATCTTGATGAGTGCTGCTTGGGTCCTTGCAGGCAGACATGGGTTCAGCTGCAGCTGTGGGATCTAGCTGGGTCATCTGGGTAGTAGGATTTTTGTTGAGTGTGAAGAGAACAGTTGACTGCTTTTGATGATGTTCTGTAGTCGCTGGCTTCATAAGAATATGCTGCTTCTTTGCTGGAGGTCTCTAGTGCGACCTGGCCAAGATGGTGCAGCTATTGCCGCTCTCCACTTATTGAGCAAGATACGTGGAGCTCTTTACAGTCCTCTGCCCTCTCTTCTACTTCTGATTCTTCCACTTTTCAATTGTCATTGTACTGTTGAGTTTTTGGCTGCTTTTCTTTCCTTTTCAAGAAGCAGTTGTCTCACTGGTTGAGTTCTGAGTCTCGGTGTGCCTGAAACACGCTGTCTCCCTCTATTTTGCCATCTTTAATATCCCACTTTGAATTTCTCTATGATACATTATTACAACACACTAATAAAATTATATAAAAATAAAATATTTCTTCAAGTAAAAAATGTTGTACCACTGATGAGAATCACAGCATATTTTACATTAATAAAAAGTGGTTGAAATTTTAGAATATTTTTCAATATAAATAAATGATTTTTGTTTAAGCTTTTCATACACACACACACACAAAATCTTGTTTAAATACTTTAGACATTTATAATGTTTTAACGTGAATATGTGAAATAGAAATTTTAACAGATGATATTCTAACTTTATATATAATGAAACACTTTTCTTTACTATGATACTATTATTTTATATAAAATGTAACCATAAATGATTTTATATAAGTAAAAAATAATTTGTATACATGCCCTATTTCAAACTAGTCCCAAACATGAGAAGGATATCTATATTTTTCTTTATGTATATAATATATTCAAAGGTTATATATATATGTATATATATTTAATAGAATATGTACATATGCTTTTCTTGTTTGGAAACAGTTTGAAGTGGCATTCACCAAATGTAAAATAAGGTCTAATATCTAATATATATATATATATATATATATATATATATATATATATATGCCACAGATATTCAGAAAGGAGTTTACTCTCAATGGAATTTCAGAAAATAAACATACCCTATGAATCTAATGTTAATTTTTCACAATTTTCTATATTATATACATCATGTTTTTAGGTGTATATATAGATATTTTTATATGTACGTATATATGTATATATATATATTTATATATGTACCTACCTATTAAGAGATTACAGGATTTAGAAATATGAAGGTATACTTGGCACCTATACCTAGGGTATATATTATTAATGACCTATGCTTCTTTATTGATAGACAAATGACATGATCATATCAATTTGCAGTGAGCAACAAGAAATGTTTATTGTATTTTACTTTATTTATTTATTTATTCTGCAGTATTGGAGATTGAATCTAGGGGAATTCTACCAATGACCCACATTCTTGGCCCTTTTTGTTTTATATTTTGAGACAGGGTCTCACTAAGTTGCTGAAGCTGACATCCAACCTCAGCTTCATGAGTTGCTGGGATTATAGTATGCACCACTGTGCCCAGTTACATTTTATTTTCAACTTTACAATTTTTAATTTATTGACATTTGTGATGCTGAGGTCAAACCTAGGGCCTTGAATATGCTAGGTAAGTCCTCTGTCATGAAGCTACAACCTGCCTGGTGTGGTGGCGCACACTTGTAATCCCAGTACTTGGGAGGCTGAGACGGGAGGATCACAGATTGAAAGCCAGCCTCAGCAATGTAGCAAGGCTCTCAGAAATCTAGTGAGACCCTGTTTCCAAATAAAGAAATAAAATCAGGCTGAGGTTGTAGCTTGGAGGTAGAAAGCCTCTAGGTTCAATCTCCAGTACCAAAAACAAACAAACAAACAAATAAATAAATAAATAATAAATAAATAAAGTTACACCCCCAGATCTGTTTCTTGGTTATTGCATGCATATCTATGTTTGTCAGAGCACAATTTATAATTGCCAAACTATGGAACCAGTCTAGGTGTCCACCAACAGATGAATGGATTACAAAATTATGGGATATACACACAAAAGAATTCTATTCAGTCATAAAGAAGAACAAAATTATGTCATTTGCAGGGAAATGGATGGAACTGGAGAAAATTATGCCAAGTGAGATTAACCAGTCACAAAAAGTGAAAGGTCAGATACTTTCCCTCACATGTAGACTCTTAGTCATAATTAAAGTTTAGTTTAATTATTTACTATTTATTGATGAGGCAGCTGGAGAGAAAAGCAGAGCACTCCTTCTCTAGTACTTCTATTTCTGCAAGTCTCCTCACAGAAGCCTCTTTTTTGATAAGTTTAAACAAAGCATCTCTTAATGCCAAACATAGGATACACAGAAATCAACTTGTAATCTAGAAAAAAGGGCAATTTTTAGCATATATCAAGGACAGTCACAGTATAAACAAGAATGTCCATCTGGGCTCATTTCTGATATGAGGACCTTGAGACAATCCTGCTTGCGGGATTGTCCCTCCATAGCTCACTGTGTGCTCAACTGAGACAGCCTAATTGACCTCAGAAATTTAACCCTTGATGGTCTGCAACAGGATGGAAACTAGGGGAGAGTTGAAAGTGCTGTGTGCATATATGCTTCTATCGTTCTGAAATTCATCATGATGTATGCTTACAATTACATTTTGAAATTCATCATGATTCCAATGCACTAAAAACATAAAAAGTGTACTTATATTCAATTACACAGCATTTAAAAATAGTTCCTATAGAAAATTCAAGACAGTGAAGGGAAGATCTGTAAAACAAAATGAATAAATGAATCACAAAATATATAATATGTTTAGTATAATGAATACATAAAGGTGTTACTCATATTTTGGGGGATAAATCTTTTCTGAACAAAACCCCAAATGCAATTTTATTTGTAAAGTAATTATTGTCAGTCAGGCATAGTGGCACATGCCTGGAATCCCAGTACTTGGAAGGCTGAGAAAGGAGGGTGACAGGTTTAAGAATTGTCTCAGAAACATAGCAAGACTCTCAACAAACTAGCAAGACCCTGTTTCAAAACAAACAAAGGGTGTAGCTCATAGGTAGAATGCCCTTTGGTTCAATCCCCAGTAACACACAGACACACACACACACACACACACACACACACACACACACACATGAAAAATAAAAACTATTGTCTAAAACGTTGTGATAATCACATTTCAGAAAAATGGGGTGCCAGAAAGACATAAGAAACGTTATTTAAATTGGATAAGACATATATTAAGCATGTTTTTGATTAGGAAAAATGAAAGAACAAGGATGGAAGTATTGATTTGCATGGACTGTTGAAATTTCATTCTTATATTTTTTTAATTACCCTTTAATTATTTTTTTCATGACACCACATTTGAAAAATACAGTCTTTCTCGCCATGTTCATGAAGGCTTGCTTGACTTGCTGATTCCTTAGGCTGTAAATAAAGGGGTTCAGCATAGGGGCTACTGAGGTATTCAGCACAGCAACTCCCTTGCTCATAGACACCCTGTCCCTTGCTGAGGGTTTAATGTACATAAAAATGCAGCTACCATAAGAGATGGAGATGACTATCATGTGAGAGGAGCACGTGGAAAAGGCCTTTGTCCTCTGACTAGTAGAAGGAATCTTCAAGATGGTTCTGATGATATATGTGTAGGACAGAAATATTAATGCCAAAGTGAACATGAGAGTAAACACAGCGCAGGAAAACCCCATGAGCTCTAGGAATTTTGTGTCTGAGCACGAAAGTTGGAGGAGGGGGAAATAATCACAAGTAAAATGGTCAATAATATTGGACCTACAGTAATCAAGCTGCAAGAGCAACATGAGAGCAGGGAAGATGATTAAGAAAGAAGCCAGCCAGGAAGCAAAGACAAGCATGCCACAGACCTTCGGATTCATGATGGTCAGGTAGTGCAGAGGCTTGCAGATAGCAATGTAACGATCATAGGACATGGCAGCCAGAAGGTAAAATTCAGCCACTCCCAGGAGAATGAAGAAGAACAGCTGGGCTATGCAGTTGTTAAAGGAAATGGTTTTATCTCCCGAAATAATGGTGCCCAGGAACTTGGGTATACTGACCGATGTGAAGGAAACCTCTAACAGGGAGAAATTCCTGAGGAAGAAATACATGGGGGTCTGGAGGTGGGAATCCAGCAGGGTAAGGGTGATGATGGTCAGGTTCCCAATGATGCTGAGCATGTAGGTGAGGAAGAGAAAGACCAATATCACAACCTGGAGCTTTGGGTCATCTGACAATCCCAGGAGGATAAACTCCGTTATTTCTGTATGGTTTCTCATTGTTTGGTTGCTGATTTTCTTTTCTCTCACCAATCCTATAAGAGAAAGCACAAAGAACAAACTTGAGCTGAAAATTAATCAATATCTAAGTGTGGAGCTGGAATTTTGTTGAAACAGTATGCCATTTCCACCTTTAGGGGAATTTTTTTTTTTTTTCGGTATTGGGGATTGAACACAGGGGCATTCTACCTCCAAGCAATACCCCCAGTCCTATTTTTTGTTCTTTATTTTGAAACAGGGTCTTACTAAGTTGTGGAGTACCTCACTAGGTAGCTGAGGCTGGCCTCGAACTGGATCCTCCAGTCTCAGCCTCCCAAATGCTGGGATTACAAGCGTGCACCACCACGCCCAGCTACTTTAGGGGAAATTTAAAACCACCTGACAATAACAACTATTCTTTGATTTCCTTTATTTTACAGCAAAAAATTACTTGGTTAAGGCAGGTTAAACATTGATTTAGTATCAAAACTACAATGAAATTCTGTCTCACTCTAGTTAGAATGGGTATTGTAACACATATACATGCATACTTGCACACACACACAGATGTGCACATACACACACACACACACATACACATTAGATGCTGATGAGTATATGGAGAAAGAGGAACTCTGAGACACAGCTAATAGGAATGTAAGTTATTACAGCTACTATGGAGAAGCATCTACTGGTTCTCAAAAAACAAAAGCTATAACTACAGAATGACTCAGCTGTCCCACATCTGACTATATATTCAATGGAAATGAGGTCAGCAAGCCAAAGAAATACCTGCATGCCCATGTTTATTGTGGCACAATTCACAGTAGCTAAGGTATGGAATCAGCGTAGGTGCCCATCAATAGATGAATAGAAAAATAAAATAATATATATAATACACACACACAAAATGGAATTTATTCAGCCATAAAGAACAATTAAATTATTTGCCATAAAATGGATAGAATTGGAGGACATTATGTTAGGTGAAATAATCTAGACACAGAAAGACAAGTATCTCATATTCTCTCATATTGAAAACTAAAAAAATCAACCTGAAAGTAGAATAATGATTACTAGGGCTTGGTAAGGGGGGGTGGGAGGGGAAGGGTTGAACAGTGGTGGTTGGATATCAATGCATACTGTATGCATCTATGGAAACATCACATTGAATGCTATTAATATATATGTATAATTAATACGCATGAATAAAAACTAACTAGCTAACTAACTAGTTTGGTCCTATACAGCTTGAAGACAGAGGGCAGGGGTGCAACTAGACTGTCTGATGTCAGAAGCTACTTTTTACCTTCAGAAACATTTTTTTGCAAAATTTCTTCCCAGATAGAATCACATTTGAGTCATTGTACCAATCTCTACACAAATTTCCTTTAAGTAAAATTTTAATTACATTGAGAATGGTCAAAAATGGGAAAGTCATGTTATATTTTTTGGGAAGAGATTGTTTTGTCTTTAGCAATTATCAAGGTTTACTAACCCTCCTTGACTTTTCCAACTCCTCCTACTACTTCAATGAAAGTCAGAACTACTGAAGCCTCAATGAAAGAATTACTGAGCAACTTCAGTGTCAGCAATAGAGAGAGAAAGTAGAAAGCAATGTCAACCGGAACGCCTGAACCTACAGCTTATATCACATAAATCCTTTGCAAAATTTTCATAATATCTTAGCCTATGTATGTGTCATTTTTATGACCACTATTCCCATTCAACCTGTTTTGCCTTCTAGTTAAAATAACAAACAGTAATGTTGTTATTAATATTTGAGGATAATTCTATACAAAAGCTTGCTTAAATAGTTTAATCTTTTTTTAAAGTTTTAATTATTTTATTTTTAAAAAGTTTTAAAAATATTGCCATACATATTTTCAAAGAAGAGTGAGAATATTTGCTTCTGAATGCAATCTACTTTCTAGGTCTGAAAT
Organism: Graphiurus murinus; assembly: GCA_004027655.1. Lineage (NCBI taxonomy): Eukaryota > Metazoa > Chordata > Mammalia > Rodentia > Gliridae > Graphiurus > Graphiurus murinus. The sequence goes on from PVLC010006757.1 coordinate 59,175, forward strand.
TCACTTAATCCTCTGTGCCCAGTTTCCTTATCTATAAGCATACAATTTCTTCTTCTGTATACAAGTAAAATTCATAGGATAATTGTGAACATTTCTAGTTTTTTTTTTTTTTTTAATGTTTTTGGTACTGGGAACTTTGGTACTGGGTACATCTGAGCTACAATCCTAGCTCTTTTTTCTTTTCTTTTTTTTTTTTTTTTTGCGGTACTGGGGATTGAACTCAGGGGCATTCTACCTCTGAGCTACATCCCCAGCCCTATTTTTTTATTCTTTATTTTGAAACAGGGTCTCACTAAGTTGCAGAGTGCCTCACTAGGTAGTTGAGGCTGTCCACAAACCCAGATCCTCTGGTCTCAGCCTACCAAATGCTGGGATTACAAGCATGTGCCACCACTCCCAGCTCAACCCTAGCTCTTTTTACTTTTTATTTTAAAAAAGAGTCTCCCTAACTTGCTGAAGGTTGGGCTAAATTGATGAGATTAGCCTCAAACCTGCTATCCTGTCTCAGCTTCCAAAGTGGTAGGATTATAGGCATGTTGGGCTTAAGTGTGAGCATTACATAAGTTAACACATGTGAAACACTTAGAAAACTGCTTGACATTTAATGAAAGCTGTATAAAATGTGTTATATGGAGAAAATGTTCCTTAACTACTGAGATGAAAAATCTTTGGGATTAGTATAATGTCTTGTGTACAAGGCTATGTCTTAGATAAATAGTAATAAATAATTCTTTTTTTTGGTACTGAAGATTGAATCCAGGGGTATTCTACCTCCAAGGTACATTCCCAGCCCTATTTTGTTTTTTATTTTGAAACAGGTCTCACTAAGTTGCTGAGGGCCTCAATAAATTGCTGAGGTTGGCCTCAAACCTTCAATCCTCCTGTCTTGACCTCCCAAGTACTGGGTTTACAGGCATGAGCAATCACACTTGGCATAATAAAAAACTTTAACACCAAGAAAGTTACATAAGAACTATAACAACATCAAAAATTGAGAATTACCTGGTTGTACCATAACCATCACATTAGGGCAGATGAGTCTTAGTTCTAACTTGGCGACATGATGCTGGCTTATCTCATTATGTTGCATCTGCCTCCTGCACCCTATACACACACACACACACACACACACACACCACACGCGTGCACGCATGCACACACGCATGTATGCACGCAGACACACAGCACTCCTTCTGTTACCAGCCAGGATTTATCACTGCTCTTAGATATAATAGATATTCATAGCATGTCAACATTGCTACCCATTACCAATTTGTTTTTCTGATCCTCATTAGTAATAACCTTTCTGAAAGTGCTTGTGAAGCTTGATATACACACATATGTGTGTATGTACATGTACACATATATGTGTGTATATACATACATATATACATGTACATATGGCATTGTGAGTAGCACATTGTAATGACACCCAAATCATCTCTTCCCATGCTTCTAGGTGTAATGCTCATAATACATCTTATAAGAACCTTCTACTTTTTTTTCCCAATGGACCACACTTAGATTGGTGAAATCTGTGAACTCTTCCATTACTCAAAAGTTAGGACGGGTTTTGTCTTCAAAGCTATTTCAACATATTCTAGTGCCTGGTATAGTTATAGTTGGTTTAGAAGTAACATTGTCTAGTTAATTAATGTCAAGCTGGTTGTGGGATCACAGTCACCCTCAGGCACAGTTCTCTACTGTAGGCCATATTCTAGCTTGGATGGAACTTAGGTTTTGTGCACTTCCCCATATTACTTACCTTATCTACTTGGACCAAATTTCCTATATTGAGTAAATTCAAAACAGAGTATATGTAAAGGAAACCTCATTTTGTTGATATATAAATGTAAAGAAAACTTCATAAAGTATTTTTTCTAAATTACTTTTCTTACATTTCTTTACAACTCATCCTTTCAATTCACTTTACTCCTGCTCCAGGAACATCACTCTTGCTTTATCAATTTGTTTTTTTATTAAAAGTTTGAGTTTTTCCTAACACTTTGAACCCACAAAGTACCTTCTCATCAGCCGGGCGTGGTGGCGCACGCTTGTAATCCCAGCATTCGGGAGGCTGAGACCGGAGGATCCGGGTTCGAGGCCAGCCTCAGCTACCTAGTGAGGCCCTCCACAATTTAGTGAGACTCGGTTTCAAAATAAAGAATAAAAAATAGGGCTGGGGGTGTAGCTCGGAGGTAGAACGCCCCTGAGTTCAATCCCTAGTACCGCAAAAAAAAAAAAAAAAAAAAAAAAAAAGTACCTTCTCATCAAATAGACAGGATTTCATTTCAGTCCCAAGACTGATGTTTTTATAATAGCATACTTATCTTTTCAAAAGAATTAAAGCCAGAATAGCACAGTGATGCATGCATATCCGTGTTTATAGCTGCACAATTCACAAGAGCCAAATTATGAAACCAGCCTAAGTCAATAGATGAATGGAGAGCAGGAATGAGTATATGTACACAGTGGAATTTTACTCAGCCATAAAGAACACAACTATGTGGTTTGCAGGGAAAAAAATGATGAAACAAGAAGATATTATGCTAAGTGAGATTAGAAAACGAGTCTCAGAAAATGAAAGGTCAAATGTTTTCTCTCACATGTGGAAGCTAGAGTGAAAATAGAAAACAAAAGGGACTTTAGATAGTTGAGTAGAGAGACCAGTAGAACAGCAGGTGGGAATAGGGGAGGGAGGTGGGGGATGGGAAATGGAAGAACTGCTGAGTGAAACAGTTCAGGTTATGCTGTGCCGTGTGTGAAAGTGTGACTACCAACCTCACTGTTATGCGTGGGGTAGGGTGGGGAGAGAGGTGGGGGAGGGGATGAAGGGAAACACGCCAAGACCTGTGTGCATGTTTGTCTGTCTGACTTTGAACCTCAATATGACATCTAATTACAATACATTTTGAAAAAGAACTGAGGGTGGTGTACAATTTTATATACTTTTTTGGTGCATTGTAATTACACATCATAATGAGTTTAAGAGTGATAGAAACAAACATGTGCACAACACTCATGTATTTCCCTCTGGATCTCTTCCCAACCTCTTCCCTACCCTGTATTTCCTATCGAGATTAGTATTGATAATTTTCTTTATGTACACAGTATTATTTGAACTGTTTCCCTTATCAAATCTCCCCAAACTCTCTCCTTTAATTCCCCTCCTATTTTACTGAAATCTGAAGTCTCATATTTTCCAGTGACTCTCTAACTTCCATATATGAAAGAAAACATAGAGACTTCACTTCTTGAGACTGGCTATTCTCACCTTGGCACATTATACTCTGCAAAGGACAAAATTTTGTTTTTTGTGGTTGAGTAAAATTCCATTGTATGAATATACCAGTTTCATTTTCCATTCATCTGTTGACAGACACCTAGACTGATTCTATATATTGACTATTGTGAATTGTGCTGCTGTAAACACAGATATGCGTATATCATTATAATACACTATGTTTTAGTGTAAAAATATTTACAAAATTTAGTAACAAAATTTAGTAACACCTGTGTGCATGTTTGTCTGTCTGACTTTGAACCTCAATATGACGTCTAATTACAATACATTTTGAAAAAGAACTGAGGATGGTGTACAATTTTTATGTACTTTTTTGGTGCATTCATTTGCTAACTTAAAATAATGTAGATAAATATTGTGAGCATTCATATTATTTAAGAAGAATAAAAAAAGAATGTTCTATTGAGAGAGTGACATGAGAGGCCTTGGCTCTATTTTATTTCTGGTGTGTGTGTATGTGTGTGTGTGTGTGTATGTTGTGTTATTTTTCATTTTCCTACATCACACTAGGTTAAAATCTTGCTTACTAATGCAATAATCTTGAAAGTCTATATTTTTCAGTTTTTTCTGTTTACACAATTCTTTCTCCTTCAGTTAAACCTCAATAGAGGTCAACAAAAAAATTCCACGGAGCCTATCTCCAAAAAATGTACTTTATTGATCATGTCACACTTCTTTCTACTTTAAGTTTAGAGAGCTGGCTAGAATTTAGGATAATACATTGATGGAAGGGATAATTATTTAATTCTAGATGTGGGTAGCATCTAGCTCAGCTTCATAATTTCACTACAATCCACTGCTCAAGCATTCCAGGCGTGTCATCAGGACACAGTTCTTTGAGAATCTCTATTGGCCTGAGTGAAACACAAACTTCTCGTGAAAACCCACTGAGTGCTTAGAAGATTTATTTTACTAGAATTTTTTTCTATTTTTTACATTCATGTGACTTTCTCTAGATAAATATGAATAACTTACATTTATCAATCTTTTTTTTGTATGAAGCACTGAGGATTAAACCTGGGGGTGCTGTACCTCTGAAATACGCCTTAGCCCTATTTTAATTTTTATTTTGAAACAAGGTCTTGCTACATTGTTGAGGCTGGCTGCAAACCCACAACCCTCCTGTCTCAGCTTCCCAAGTACTGGTATTGCTGGTGTGTACCATCACACTTGGCTTACTTATTAATTTCAATAATGATGGGCATTTTAAATTCTTAGTATACATTGCCAAAACCTATTTAACAAATATTTTATAAATACTAAAACACATAGCTATAAGAGTTTATGGTAAATGTCCACTCAAAACCTCATACTGTCAATTCATTAACTAGTCACCTATAATTTCAACAAGAAAGGAAAAATAAATTAATTAATGATAAAAATTTTTATATGGCAGAAGGATGGTGGCACACACCTATAATCCCAGTACTTGAGAGGCTGAGACAAAAAGATCATAGTTTGGAGATCAGTCTCATCAACTTAGTAGGATCCTTAATAATTTAGTTTGATGCTATTTTAAAGTAAAAATAAAATAGGTCTAGGGCTACAGCTTCGAGGTAGAATACCCCTGGGTTCAATCTCCAATACTACACACACAAATTCATATTAAAACCCTAATAATCCATTATTTATGACATTATAAGGTAAATTTAGAATAATAGGAAGTATAGAGTTTTCGACATTAAAGAGGCATAGATTAAAGATGCAAGTGGGCCACTTAATGGATTTGTGACTTTGGATGAGTTTTTTAATTTCGTTAAGCTTCAGTTTCTCTGTTTAAAATGCAGTTGAAATGTCAACTGTTAAATAAAATTGTATAAATAAATAAAATCATATAATTTAATGAAATTATATAAATAAATGTGCTCTATTAATCATATGGCACTTAGGCTCTAAGAATAACTATATCAACTATTTTATTTCATTTTTATTTTGCCAAGATGAGAATTAATTTTAAACTTTATGAAAATATTATAATAATTATGATTTATTGAAAGCACTATTAATTCTAGCAACTAAAAACATATTTTATCTCATTTGGTTCTTACAGTATACTTATGAAATTTTATCTTATTCCAACATAAAGCTCAGAGAAACGTGTAACTTCCATTCGCTCACACAGCTAGCAAATGTCAAATATAACCTTAGGCTACCCAAAACTAAAGTCTCTCCCTTAAAATATAGTACAACATAGTGTGAATTCGATTAAGAACATAGAGACATAAAGATAATAATTTCCTCCATTAATACAAATGGATAAATTGATGTCATAAAACAAAACATAATTACCATTTCATATACTTTGTATGACAATTTCCAATATATAACCCAAATATGTCTTAGTTAATTTGAATAAAAGTTGTTAAGTAATGACTCAACACTATTGTTTGAGAATCTTCCAGTGCCTTCTGCATGTCCAACTTACCTCCGATTTTCATATAGCTTCACTAACACTCAGAATTCTGAAAGAGTAAAACATTAGCCAATGCTGTTGTAATCCATGGAGACCAGCATTGCTAAAACATTCCCTTTCTCCTCCTGTGAACTAGTTTGCTTTTTGTTGTCAACGTTTTTGTCTTAATTTGCCATGTATCCAGAGTAGATATATTTATTTGATTATGGATATATTTATTTGACTATGGAGAATGAGGAAGAAGCAAAAAGATAAACTAAAAAAAAAAAATACCAGAAGGCTTTTTACAATTTTATAGCATGGTTCCCACCTAGATTTTACATAGCATGAATTGTTTAATGTTTTATTCATTCTCTCTGCCACTGGCTCTAGAGACTAATTCAGTGAAAAAAAAATAGCCAGAAGAAGAGTGCACATAAAACTCAAAGGAATATAAAGCATAATAGACATTAGTATTGGAAGTGGAACAGAAAGCCTAGGGGACAAGTGTCCACTGAGATGGAGAAGAAAATAATAATAAACAAATATCAACACTCAGTGTGAAGTTTCATTCCTCTTGCCATTGCTTTTTTAGGATGGAGATAGGCACTAAAAACAGAATCTCAATCCCTAATTGAATTTCTACATATGCTCTATGATATTTTTCAAACTGGGAATCTACTACATTATATTAAATGCATTCATTATGTCCATTATTTTATTTTCATACTTTTATTGGTGCATTGTAATTATACATCATAGCGAGATTCAAAGTGATACATTCATATGCACACGCTACATTTGGTGTTTTACCCTCTGCATCCCGCCCTGCTCCCTCCTTCCCCCATACATGCTAGTGAAATTGACAGTGACCATCTCCATTATTTTTAATGTGCCTTCCTTTAAAAATCAACAGCAAAAGCAGTTAGAGAGTTTCTTGTTTTAGTTGATTAATATTATAATGTAGAAATCAACTCTAATCTTAGGAGTTAGTACTTTCCCTGAAGAGACTACAATTATATACTCACACTCAGATGAGACAATGTGACTAAGAAGCCTAAAACATCACTCGGGTTCGTAGCAGAAGCTATGCCAGACAAGTGGTTTTTTGTTTGTTTGCTTGTTTTCTAAATCAGGCTATAATATTGCTTAATAATTTTAGTCCAGTTACTCAACTTTTCTAATTACCAATTCATCATTAAAAAAGTCATAACCAAGTCTATTTTACCTTACAACTATGAAAATATAGCAAGATATGGTATAGAAGATACCTAGTCCAAACGATGACATGGAATAAGTGCTCTTTATTGAACAACAATAATTACTTAGGAAATTTCTTTCAGATTTCCAGATTGCATAAAAGTAATGGTGGCTACCTAAATATTCAATTTTTATGTATTTTCAAGAACAAATGCTGATAAAACAAGGAAAACATATAAAGCTAGATATAACACATACTTTCAGAATAATGAGGAAATAGATAATATTATGAACTTTAAGTTACTTCTAAGGAGAAAAATGAATACTCAAGTTCTCAGAAGAGTAAGAGGAAGAACTAAACAGATACTGTAAACACCATGCAAAACAGTTGGTTGCAGAGATTTATTTTATGTTTTGTATGACTTTTAAAAGGAAACTATTCTATAATAGAAAAGAGAAAATTTAAGGGAAAAGGTTATCAAAAGTGTTTACTTCTATATGTCATTGCAGTATAAGATTGTTTTATTCCTAAGAATAACCAACAAAGTGACTTATGTTCTACAACTACTGGTTTTCTAATCAGAATTGCAAATCAGTGATTACCTGGAACCTACAGATAATTCTAAAGGAAGATACAACATAGTCACCTTCAGATTCAAAAGAAAGCTGAAGCCAATAAGCTCAGCATTGCAGGTGGATGTGATATGGAGGTAGAGGAGAGAGGGGAATTAAATTCATTTTCCTTTATTGTCTTCACAATGGCATCTGTTCATGTTAATATTTCCTTTCATTTGTTTCTATAAAATTCTATTCTCTGAGCTGGGTGTGGTGGCGGACGCTTGTAATCCCAGCATTTGGAAGGCTGAGACCAGAGGATTCAGGTTCGCGGCCAGCCTCAGCTACCTAGTGAGGCACTCTGCAACTTAAGTGAGACCCTGTTTCAAAAATAAAGAATAAAAAATAGGGCTGAGGGTATATCTGTAAGGTAGAATGCCCCTGAGTTCAATCTCCAGTACCGCAAAAAAAAAAAAAAAAAAAAAAAATCTATTCTCCAAACCAAGTTCTTAAAAGCTTGTTTTACCTGCGGTTTCTCGAAGTGTAAATGAAAGGGTTCAATATGGGTGTAAGTGAAGTGTTGAGAATAGCTACTCCTTTGGTCAAGGATGTGCTCTCATTTGCTAAAGGTTTGACATACATGACATGCAGCTTTCATAAGAGATGACAATAATATAAATAGTGCTATTAACTAAAATCTGAACTTTATTTGAATTTATTCCTGTTTATTACTATCCTTTTTTAAATATACTTTTATTTTTTTTTTTTTTTTTTTTTTTTTTTTTTTTTTTTTTTTTTTTTTTTTTTTTTTTTTTTTTTTTTTTTTTTTTTTTTTTT
>PVLC010006758.1:0-67288 GCA_004027655.1 Graphiurus murinus
AATCCCAGCATTCGGGAGGCTGAGACCGGAGGATCCGGGTTCGCGGCCAGCCTCAGCTACCTAGTGAGGCACTCCGCAACTTAGTGAGACCCGGTTTCGAAATAAAGAGTAAAAAATAGGGCTGGGGGTGTAGCTCGAAGGTAGAATGCCCCTGAGTTCAATCCCCAGTACTGCAAAAAAAAAAAAAAAAAAAAAAAAAAGAAACCTCTTCAGAGAAATAATATTGGAGAATTTTCCAAACATAGAAAAAGAGTTGGACATCCACTTATAGGAGACATTCAGAACATGAACAAGACAAGATCAAAGAAGAACTTCTGCACACCACATAATAATCAGAATGACTAACATAGAAGCCAAGGAAAGAATCTTAAATGCATTGAGAAAAAAGAACAGGTGACATTAAGGGACAAAACAATAAGAATCACTCTGGACTTCTCAACCCAAGTTGTGAAAGCCATAAGTCACTGGTATGATGTACTCCAAACCCTGAAAGAAAACAACTTCAAACCATGACTGACATATTCAGCAAAGCTATCATTGAAAATTGACAGAGAAATAAAAACTTTTCAAGACAAGCAGAAACTATTCATGACACCCAAGCCTGCGCTAGAGAAAATACTTAAATAAATAAAACACAAAGAAGGAAAAAAAAAAAAAAGGAATGAACACCAGAACCAGAAAAGGAGTGAATTTCACCAGATGGGCAACTAAACAAATGAGAAATACCAGTAAAAACAGAAAATAAGTTGGGTGTGATGGCACACGCTTGTAATCCCAGTACTTAGGTGGCTGACACTGGAGGATCTGGGTTTGTGGCCAGCCTCAGCTGCTTAGTGAGGCTCTCTGCAACTTAGTGAGACCCTGTTTCAAAATAAAGAATAAAAAATAGGGCTGGGGGTGTAGCTCGGAGGTAGAATGCCCCTGGGTTCAATCCCAGTACCGCAAAAGCAAACAAACAAACAAAAAACCCCAGAAAATATAACTCAAAATGACAGGAAACAAAAATCATCTCTTAATAATAACATTTAATGTCAAAGGTCTAAACTCCTCAATTAAAAGGCATAGACTGGCAATGTAGATTAAAGAATGTAGTTCAATTATATCATGCTTGTAAGGACTCACCTTACAGGCAAAGATATCCATAGGATAAAGGTGAAAGGATGGAAAAATATGCACCATGTAAATAAAGACCAAAATCAAGCAGGTGTAGCAATGCTCATATTTGAAGAAGCTGACTTTGAGATAAAATTTACCAGAAGAGACAAAGAAGGTCACTTTTTAGTAATAATAATAAAAAAAATTGAACAAGAAGATAGAAAAATAGTTAACATTTATGCCCCAAATATGGGTGCACCAACTTTTATAAAATAAACAATTTAGAACATCAGGTCTCGAATAGACCCAAATACAATAATATTGAAAGACTTCAACACATTGTTTATGCCACTAGATCAATCTTCCAGGCAGTTGAGTAAAAACTTTTCAGATCTAAAGAACACTATAAAGCAAATGGACCTAATAGACACAGAATATTCCAACCAACAGCAGCTGAAAACATATTTTTCTCAGCTGCTCATGAAACCTTCTTCAAAATAGAACACATTCTGGGCCAAAAAGCAAGTGCCACCAAATTTAAAAACATGTAATATAATCTCTTCAATCTTTTTAGAGAATAATAGAATGAAAGTAGAAATTAGCAACATAATGACCAAAAGAAAAAATGTGTCATGCAGACTGAATGACACACTTTTGAATGAGGACTAGATTAGAGGAGAAATAAGGGAAAAAATTAAAAGATTCCTAGATTTAAACAAAAATAGAGACATACCAAAATCTATGGGACATTGAACCCAGGGGCACTCTACCTCAGAGCTAGTCCTATTTTTTATTTTTTATTTTTGAAACAGGGTCTCACTAAGTTGTGGAGAGCCTTACTAAGTAGCTGAGGCTGGCCGTGGACCTGCGATCCTCCAGTCTCAGCTTCCCCAGTACTGGAATTGCAAGCATGCGCCACCACGCCTGGCTTTTAAGGTGGTTTTAAGAGGAAAATTTATAGCATTGAGTTCCTAGATAAGAAATCAGAAAGTGACCAAATAAATAACCTAAGGATACATCTCAAGGCCCTGAAAAAAACAAAAGACTAATCCCAAATCCAGTAGAATGCAGGAGATAATTAAAATCAGAGCAGATATCAATGAAACAGGGAACAACAACAATAAAACAATACAAAAAATGGGAAAAAAACAAAAATCTGGTTCTTCGAAATGATTAGCAAGATTGATAAACCCTTAGTCAACCTAACCAAAGAGACAATCAACCCAAATTATTAAAATAGGAAAAGAAAAACAAGACATCACCACAAATAGTGGAGGGGAATCCCAAATATCATAAGAAACTACTTTGAAAATTTATATTACAATAAACTGAAAAACATAGAAGAAATCAATAGATTTCTAGACACATACAACCTACCTAAATTGAACCAAGAGTATATAGAGAACTTAAACTGACAAATAGAAACCAAAGAGATAGAAACAGCAATAAAAAGTTTCGCATCAAAGAAGAACCCAGATCCAGATGGATTCCCATTTGAATTCTATAAAACTTTTACAGAAGAATTAAACTCAATACTTCACAAGTTATTCCATGAAATTAAAAGAGATGGAGTCCTTCCAAATTTCTTCTATGAGGACAGTATCACTTTAATACCAAAACAAAATAAAGATCCTTCCAGAAAATAACAGACCTATTCATTGATTAACATAGATGCAAAAATTCTAAACAAAATACTAGTCAAATGTAATCAAAACCATATCAAGAAAACTGTACACTATGACCAAGTTGGTTTTATCCAGGGATGCACAGCTGGTTCAACATATGCAAATCAACACAGGTCATTCACCACATAAATAGATCTAAGGTCAAAAATCACATGATTATATCAGTAAATGCCAAAAAAGCATTTGACAATTCATGTTAAAAACACTGCAGGAAATGGAAATAGAAAGGACTTACCTCTATCATAAAGACAATATACAATAAACCCAAAGCAAATATCATATTGAAAAGGGGAAAACTGTGGAAATTCCCTTCAAAATCAGGAACAAGACAAAGATGCCCACTATCACCCCTCCTTTTCAATATAGTCTGAGACTCTTGCCAGAGAGATAAGGCAAAAAGCAAATGAAGGAATTAAATAGGAAAAGAAGAAGTAAAGTATCTCTATTTGCAGATGATGTGATCTTATATTTAGAAGAACCAAAAAAATGCAACAATATAACTTTTGGAGCTAATTAACAAATTCAGCCAAGTAGCGGGATACAAAGTAAATCTAAAAACAAATCAGTAGCTTTTCTATATGTCAATGTCAACAATGAATTCACTGAAAAAGAAATCCAGAAAACAATTCTAATTACAATAACTTAAAAAACAATAAAATATCTAGGAATAAATCTAACCATGGAGGCAAAAGATCTCTACAATGAAACTTATAAGACACTAAGGAAATAAACTGAGAAGATCTAAGAAGTGGAAAGATCACCCATGCTCTTGGATAGACAGAATAAAAATTATCAAAATGATGATTCTACCAAAAAATGATCTAGATAAATAGCAATTCCTATGAAAATATCAATGTCATTCCCCACAGACCTAGAAATATCAGTTCTAAATTTCATATGGAGTGCCAAAAGACCTAGAATAGCCAAAGCAATTCTCAGCAATAAGAATCATGCAGGAAGCATCACAATTTCTGACTTCAAATTATATTACAGAGTGAACTGTAGTAATAGAAAAAAAACATAATATTGGCACAAAAAGACCAAAGGAACAGAATAAAAGATACAGAAACAAATCCACACACTTATAGCCAATTGATTTTCAACAAAGGTGCCAAACACATATGTTGGAGAGAAGATAGTCCTTTCAACAAATGATGTTAGGAAAACTGGTTATCCATTGGTAGAAAAATGAAATTAAACTCTTACCACTCACCCTGCACAAGAGTCAACTCAAGATGTATCAAAGATCTGGAACTTTGAAATTACTAGAGGAGGGCATTGGTCCAGCACTCCAACATATAAGCATAGGTAGAAACTTCCTCAATAAGATACCCAAAGCTCAGGAATTTAAAACAATGGTTAATAAACGGCATGACATTAAACTAAAATATTTCTGTTCATCAAAGGAAACCATCAAGAGTCTAAAGAAACCTACAGAATAGGAGAAAATCTTTGCCAGTTATTCCTCTTATAGAAGAATAGTATCTAGAATATACAAGTACTTGAAATACTTAACACTAAAAAACAAATGGGCAATTGAACTAAATAGACACTTAAAAAGATGAAGTAAAAATGAATAATAAATACATGAAAAAGATGTTCAACATCATTTTAATGGGAGATCTTTGCCAGCTAATATCTAGAATATACAAAGAACTTAAAAGACTTTACGCTAAAAAATAAAATAACCCCATCAATAAATGGACAGTTGAGTTGAATAGTCACTTCACAAAAGAAGAGATACAAAATGGCCAAAAAATATATGAAAAAACATCCAACATCATTAGCAATCAGGGAGATGCAAATCAAAACTACACTGAGATTCCATTTAACCCCAATTAGAATGGCAATCATCAAGAAGTCAGACAACAATAAATGCTAACAAGGATATGGAAAATTAAAAAAATCTTCTACACTGTTGCTAGAATTGCAAATTAGTACAGCTGCTATGGAGATCAGTGTGGAGATTCCTCAGAAAACTGAGAATGGATCTACCATATGATCCAGCTATACCACTTCTAGGTATCTTTCCAAAGGGACTGAAATCAGAATATTATAGTAATATATACATATCCATGCTTATAAGAGCACAATTGAGATTAGCAAAATTTTGGAATCAACCTAGGTGTCCATCAACAAATGAATGGAATAAAAAATTATTAAATATACACCCAATGGAATTCTACTCAGCAATAAAGAAGAAAATCATGTCATTTTCAGGAAAATGGATGGACCTGGAGAACATTATGTTAAGTGAGATTAGTCAGTCACAGAAAGTGAAGAGTCACATATTTTCTCTTATATGTGGAAACTAGGGAGTAATTGGGATATAAGAGGGACTTTAAATGATGGAGGAGAAATTCCAGTGAAGTGAGGGAGGTGAATTTAGGGAGGGAGAATTAATGAAGGAAATACTTCCAGTGACATTGTTTACATATGTGAGAATACCAAGACTAATCTTAATATCTCCTATGGAGCATAGGAGGAGTGAGGAGGGAGCCAGGGGAAAGTCCACCAAGTGCTGTGTGCACGGATGTCACTACCGACATGAACTACATTATGATGTGAGGCTATAATGCACAAATAAAAATATAAAAATAAAATAATAAACCCTAAAAGTAAAATTTCACATATAAGAAAGAATTTGATATAATTTAAGAAAAAATCATATTATTTTAAAAAACTATTAATAGGAGGTGTTCTATGAAATAAATACAGAAAGATTTAATTCAGATAGTAGTATATTAGAAAAGCAAGTTTCATGACTAGACACGATAATTCCTGAAAATGTATAAATTTCCCCAATTTATTTTGGGCTAAATTATTTCATGAAATTCAAGATTTTTATTTTCCTTATTTCCATAGATTACTTAACAGTGATGTACATCTTGTGTTTTAATAATTAGTTTCACTCTAAAATGGTTATCAGGTGTTTCTTTTTTTCTTTTCTCCCTAGCAAATAAGTATTTGTCAAAGTAGATAATATAGGAGGACTATTTTGTAAAGTAGATAATGTTATATAAAATAAGTATTATTATTTAACCATTAGAATTATCTTATCTCATCTAAGAATTGGCTTGAAGTAGATATATTTTAAGAGCCTGCTGCATTAATATATAGAACTTATCAAGGTTTTATTTCCAATGAATCTTGGAGACATTCATTTGCATAAATGAACCACATATGTAGTTCACTAAATTTATTATGTTGTTGCTAGTTTTGTTTAATAAATCTGTAATTATTATTGAAAACTACACTATCCATCTCTTCTCTGCAGATGATTTAAATACCTAATCTTTCACCTTGTCTCCTTTGTTCTTTCCATTGGGTTTAAAATATAGCACTATGCAAAAGGATAGAGATAGTACTCATGTTCAATAAAGGTTTTTCCATAACTCAGAGTGCAAGAAATGAGTCAGTGCCATTGTCTAACTGAAGGTCAATACCAAATAAATCATAGAAAGGTAATGAGCCATTTTAGATGCTATTTGAATGCAAACAATCTAGTTTTATAAAGTTATATCATTTGTATTAAAAGCATAAGATACTTTTATTATTTCAAGTATTAGCTTTTGAATAAGATAGCATTTCATCATTCTGGATACTACATTGTATAACATAATAATTTGAAAATATTCTTAACCAGAACCATTACTAATAGTTATTAAAAACATTTTAAGCCTCAATTTCTATTTGTACTACCTCCATAGTCATTGATTCAACACCTTATTCCTACCATTTCAGAGGAAGATGTAAGTGTATGACTTTTATATTATTCAATTACTTAAAAATATTAGAAATTGTTACATTTCCATTTGATATTCACTGAAGCACGTTAGTTTATCTGAAAAAGACTATTGGTAGAATTCATTCATTTTACTAGAATTCATTCTATTTTGTATATTATATCTATTATGCACAAGTATTACATCTATTATGCATATTTATTGTACTAAATGTGTATAGATACTAATTTAAGTACTGATTTTGGTTCCAACATCAATGTAGATATAAGTCATACAATTATTTTCAAGATTTGTGGCTTGACCATAAAGAGGAGCACAATTATACCATTTGTAGGAAAATAGATAGCTCTGGAGAACAGCATCACATTGAGATCAGCCACATTCAGAAAGTCCAGAATTGCATGTTTCTCATATGTGGAAGCTAGAAAGAACAAAGAAGAGGAATTTTATGAAAATTAGAAGAGAGATTGGTAGAGTAGAGGAAGGGGAAAGGAAAGGGAAGAGGGAAGGACAGAGACCAAATTATGTTATGTGCATATGTGTTTGTATCACAATGAATCTCACTATCATGTAGAGCTGCAATGCACCAATACACAATTTTTAAACAGAAATGCAGCATCAGTGGAAGCAAACACAGAGAAAGTATTGGTATTTGGCAGACACTGATGGAGCAAAAATTATTTATAATTTTAGCACTGAGAAAAAGCGTATGTACTTAGTAGTTGCTGGACGAATACATATGTGGTCATTTGAGTGGAAAATGTGGTCTCAGCTGAGGGGAGGTTATGAGACAACTTTCATAGGTAGGTAAATATCATTACAGTTGGTGTGGACTCACCAACTGGTAGCCAGCTGGCTTACTTTGGCCTACAGAAAGGTTTTGTTTATCCTGAATCATAATTAAAATTCTTTGGAAGTGTTGCCAACATTAGCAAGCAGGGAAATTCTGAATTTCCAGTTTCTCATGGAAAAGTGAAGATTTATCTACATGCCACATAACAATGTTTCAACAGCACATTATTTAGAGCTGAGAATCTGCTGCTTCACTCAAGGGAGAAATCACCTTTCTTTCTACAATCAACTCATGTCTGCATTCATTTAGGTTACTTACTTTATTCCTCCAATTGAGTTAGTTGCTTCAAGCCAGGGATATAAAGTTAATGCTGTGTGTGATTTATTGTTGTCTCTTTTTAGAATGCATTAACTCTTATCATTCAATATGGCATATTATAGGCATACAGGACTCCCCTACTTCTCCACAAAGCAGATCATAGGAGAACACTAGAATTCAACAGTAGAGAGTAAGTGCTATGGTTTGGATTGAGAATATCCTGCTAGAGCTTATGGATACAGGACAGCCACATTGGAGGCAGGGCGTGGCTGCAGAAGAGGAGTCCCTAGGGGTGTGGCCTTGGGATCCTATATTGCCCTTCCTCTATTGCTCTCTTGCTTCTTTTGGCATTCCTCTGTGATGGCAGAGAGAGCCCTTGCACTCTTCTCTCCCTGATCCCCATGCTATGCCCTCAGCTCTGAGACTTCACCCAGGTTAAAGTGGACAGAACCCCTGAAATGTCCTTAAGTGTGAGGAAATAAATTTTCCTTCCTCTGAGTTGGTGGTCAGGTGTTTTGGATTGCAGCACACAGACTGCTGGCTGAAACAGTAAAAATTTCCCAGAAATTTTGTACATTAGAATAATAAGAGGACCAGAGCGCCCTAGCACTGAGTGCTTGGCAGCTTGGCAGAGGGAGCGGGAGTGCCACCTCAGAGGGGGAATAGGTGAGAGAGTCCCAACAACCTCTACAAGCACAGACCGTGGTGTCTTGGAGATATGTGGTCTCAACAGACAAGAGATCTGGGATTGGTATAGCAGGCAGACCCTGGAGAAGTTCTCTGCATTTCTCAATATATTCATACTGTGTGGTAACCTGGAGCCATATGGAGTTCTACGGTCTGAACTTATTGTTAGGGAGATTGGAACCCTTGCATTTTTTTCCTATTTTATATTTTCACTGAGACCTAATCACTTCTTTGCACTAGCTCAGCGGTGGCCATTTCAAAAGTCAGTTCTGGCTTTGGGAGTGACTCTGACACAAAGCTCCTGAGAACTTTGTGCAGTGATAAGTGAGGACTGTAATGCAGAGGGGATGGGAGTGCTTCCCTTTAATACTGGCAGTTCAAAAGATCTGCTATCATATCTCCCCTCCTGCTCCCAGAGAAATCATTCCTGCATGATTTTGCATGGGATCCAAGTATAGGGGCTGGGATCATAGATCCCATCATCCCCCTCCCAGAGGGGATCTTTGAAACCTCCTGGCCTCTCCCCATCCACAGTGGCATTCAAGGATGCACCTCAGAATCTGTCCCACCCACAAAGGGACAAGAAAATAAATTTTGTTTAGTGAGCTCAGCATTCTGTGCTGGTTTATTAACACGCCGCAGTGCCAGCACGGGTCTCATCCTCAGAGCATGAGCCCAGGAGGATCTGAAGAGAATCTTAGCTATCTTAGGATCTGGAGAGACTCTCAGCTGGCACATGAATGCTCTTGGAGCATGCAGCCCAAACAACTAGAAAGAGGATCACTGCTGATGGAGTTCCACATCCCCCACCAGCTCATTGCTCTGTGCAAAGCAACTGAGACAAACTCCAAATAGCTTCAGCCATAAATCGTGCCCACTGGTTACCTGGTGAGTACAACAGAAATATTTTGGAGGGACTACCAGACTGAGATCATCCTCACAAACCTCCTCTAGCCCACTCCTCATGAAAGTCCCCTTGAAGAAGAGAGCCCTGAACTCCTCAAAATGCCTTCCTCATCTTGAGGTGGACCGCATTCTCTCTTGAATATGTATTTCTTCCTTTTCCCCCTTTTCCCAAATAAACCTCTGTCCATGTCTTTGGCTGGCACATGCTGAGATTCTTTTCTGTCACCTTAGCCAAGGACCCTGCATATCCTGAGTTCTTGAGCTGAGGATTCACCCCAACACTTCCCCTAATCCCCTTTTACTATTCTACTGGTCTCTCTCTTCGTTTATCTGCAGTCATTTTTGTTTCCTATTTTCTCTCTAGCTTCCACATAGGAGAGAAAACATAAAACCCTTGATTTTTCTGAGTCTCGCTGATCTCAGTATGACATTCTCTAGGTCTATCTATTTTCCTACAAACAGCATAATTTTGCTCTTCTTTATGACTTAGTAAAATTCCATGTGTGTATATAACACATTTTCATTATCCATTAATTTGTTGACAAGACATCTAGATTGGTTCCATAATTTGGCTATTGTAAATTGTGTTGCTATTAACATGGGTATTTATGTATCACTATAGTATTCTGACTTTTATTCTCTTGGTATGATACTGAGAGTGGAATGGTGGTTCCATTCCTAGTCTTTTCAGGAATCTCTATATTGATCTCCACAGTGATTGTTTACTTATTTTCAGTGATAGAGATCAAGCCTGGGACTTCATGCACATAGGGTGGGTGCTCTGCCATTGAGCTACACTATCAGCTTGTCTGAGAGAAATTGAATCTAGCTCCAGTCATGACTCAGCCCCTTACAGAACCTTGGTGGATTGTTCCACTTAACAAATGGTGGGGAAAGCCTCCAGCTGATGATTCATTCATTAGTGGGCACAGCTGGGAAGGGGGAACTTAGGGAACTGTCCTGCCTTTAGTCAGCTTTGTCTTGTAGGAAAACTCTGATAGGATTGTTTTGGCTGACATTTCTTTAAATCTACATAAAGAAGGTTAGTAAAGTCTGGGCCAAAGATACCTTAGGTATATGTTATACTACTTAGTATTTTACTTATCTTCCCTTCCTCCCTTTTTTCTTTTAAATATCTATAGAAAATATGGTTTTTCTATAATTAAAAATTATCAGTTAATTTAAATCAGTCTTTTCATTACTACTGTTATAAAACTAAATCTACTTTCATTGGAAACTAAACTTTTTATCATATGTATGAGTTAAATCTTTCTCAAATTCAAATGCATATTTAGATCTTGATTCTTTACCTTACATTTAATTGCAATCCAAGGAACAACTACCTACTTGGAATACATTGTAAGTTAATAAGTTTAGTAAAATGTAATAATTATTACACATTAAACAGTAACATGTAATTAGTAATATATTTAGTCCTCTATAATTCATAATGTACTTTAACATACAATAGTAACTGTCTCTTTGGACACTTAAATGAAGAAATTGGGCATTTAGACTTAATAAATAAGACCAACTTTGTGGTATGAAACTTAATGTCCTATAGATGTCACTACCTTCTCTCAAGTTGTCCCCTAATTATTATAAATTGTGTGTTTAATTAGTCTACCATATCACTGTTGGGATCTTCTCTGTAGTTAATGAAGATACTTAGCTTTCTTAGTTTTTTTTAAACTGTCAAAATAGCTATTATTCATTTAATATTTTCTATGTGTCAAGCATTTTCCTAAGCATTTGGTATTAACTTTCAAATAATTACAATAGCCTTATGATGGGGGCTTATTGATATCCTCACTACATAGCTGGGGTAATTAAGTTACTTTATTGGGACACACAGCAAGTAGTTGAACAGGGTTCAGTTTTGGTGGATTCAACTCTATACTCAGGCTCATCACCTCTCAATCTCTCAATTCTGGTGGTACAGACTACAGTGATCTTCTTAACCTTATTTCAGTGCAGCTGAGGTTTATATAATTTATAATTCTGTAAAGCTATTTCTAATATTCTCCATTTTTTTAACAGGGGTACGTTAATGAAATAATATACCTCTTTTCTGATGTGCCCCCTGTCATCAGCTAATGTGTAGGTGCTCAATTATTCTGGGAAGAAGTCACAGTTGAAAACAATAGTGAAATATTCCTTGTTTTTTAGTAATGTCTAATGGCAGACCTGAGGCACAGAGAGGACAAATCACTTGCCTAGAGCCAGACAAGTAGTGAGTTGTAGACCACTGGTATATTTCCTGTGTTTTAGGAAAAACTCAGGAGGATAGATGGGGCAGGATTATATTTGATGGGAATCTCCTCACTCCACTGTAGTGTCTGCTAAGGGAGACTAAGAGACCTCTCACATTAGAGTTTATTACATTGGAAGTTGTACAAAGTATTCTCAGCAGCCTAACTGAAGAATCTTGAATATAATGTTTGATAGAAGCAACACCTTGGAATAGCCAATGGCAAAACCAGTCACATACCAGCATATTCAGGTGGCCTAGGGTCACCCTGATCCAGCCACATAGTGCCTTTTCATAGACAGACACTGTCCCACATAACTGACTTATCTTCTTTTCAACACGGTTCCCAAAATGGCAGAAGTAAATTTCATGAAATTAACTAGGGACAGGGGGTGGGAGGGGGTGGGGGATTAAGAGATGACAACTTGAAAAGAAGACCTAAAATGAGGACTAAAACTAGACAGTCACTGAAATTCAAAGTATTTATAGACTAAAATTTTTGTACTGGATATACCTGTCAGAGAGAACTGAGTTTACCCCTTCTCAGTAAAAAATTGATATTTAAAGCTAACTTGAATAAAGTGAGTTTCATGTTTACATATGTTGGAAGGGTAATGACTCAGAGTTGCTCTTGCTTTTGCAGGTATATATAGAAGGGGAATTTCATGTCTATGTATGTATGTATCTCTCTCTCCATATATATATACATATACACACACACACACACACACAAACCTCTGACAGCCTATTGACCTATATATCTATCTCTTGGATACCTGTCTCAAGGAGCTAGGATAATTCTGGACTGTCCAAGGAACAGTTACCAATTATGCTAACTTATGTTTCAAATATCAATACAAATAGGATAGGTGAATTTCAGATAGTGGATAGATAGATAGATACATAGATACATAGATAGAGTCAATTTATATTCTAGATAGGGTAGGTAAACTTTATATATCTATATCCATATCTTTCTATATAGTCAATTTATACTTAGATAGTTGTATTGCTTAAGATTTGGGATGTCCTCCATCCATCATGGAAATGGGGTGGCAATGTTGGAAGTAGGGGTTGATTGTGATTTCAGCAGTGGATTAGTCCACTGTAATGGATTTATCTGGGTGGTAGCCCAGGCTGGTAAGGGTGTGGCTGGAGAAGGTAGATCCCTGGTGCTGTGGCCTTGCAGATTAGATATGGTTCCTCCTCCCCTTGTTTTCTCTCGCTCTCGCTCTCGCGCTCTCTCTCTCTCTCTCTCTCTCTCTCTCTCTCTCTCTCTCTCTCTCTCTCTCTCTCTCTCGGTCTCTCTCGCTTCCCACCTCAATAATATTAGGAGTAAATCCCTGCTTTCTCCCTCTCTATACTTCCCACTGCCATGCACTGAGATCCACAGTCCCCACCTCACACAGATTGAACTCAAAATTTCCAAACTGTGAGCAAATAAATTTTCCTTCCTCTAAGTTACATGGTCCATTTTTAAATTATAGTTGTGAAAATGATGATTAATAAAATAGTCATAAATTTGTTACTTACACTCAGGTTCTTGAATTTGTTTGTGATGGTATGATATTATTTCAGAAATGATAATAACTTTCATTGTTTCAGTTGTCTGAATGTCCTTTGATTTCTATTGGAATAATTTTGATATTGATTTTTAAAATATTATTCACTAAATCAAAAGCATTTTTATGACAATGTGTAATACAATATATTTCCCTTTTTTCTAAAACACATATACCTTTTTACTCCTGCACTTACTTTTTCTTAATCTTTTACTCTACTTAGGGTTGCCTTTATGAATTAGGTACAACTAGATGAAATTCACATTAGTCATTTTTACCCAGGAAATGCCATATGCTTATATATAGTTCAAGAAAATGAAGCCGGGCGTGGTGGCGCATGCTTGTAATCCCAGCATTCGGGAGGCTGAGACCAGAGGATCCGGGTTCATGGCCAGCCTCAGCTACCTAGTGAGGCCCTCCACAACTTAGTGAGACTCGGTTTCAAAATAAAGATTAAAAAATAGGACTGGGGGGTGTATCTTGGAGGTAGAATGCCCCTGGTTCAATCCCCAGTACCACCAAAAAAAAAAAAAAAAAAAAAATGCCTTATTAAATGTTTATCCTCAGTTTAAAATTGATTTTAATTTCATAGTTTATATGAACTTTCTCCTAGTTACTTTTATGTAAACATAGCTGTGTAACAGTGGGAAGTGCTAAAGCATCAAGAAATTTAAAATCTAAGAATCCAGATAAACATTGAGTTTAGGGGATGTGAGTGGTTGTCACAACATGTGGTTGTACTTCTGATTATTGGTGCTAGAAATGATAACTTGTGGAGGGATATTTTAGAAATTAGAGTACACTTACTAGATTGAAGAAAAATTGCTGAATATTTCTATGATAAATCAAGACAAAAATATGCACTAATTTCAAAATAATTTAATCAATTTGTTTTAAGAATATCAAATATTGGTTCTTAAAAATGAATATGGAATAATACATTAATTTCCTTTGAGATTTAGTATGTATAGACAAGTGTATTTTCCCTTATGAATAAGCATATAATATATGGATTTATAAGAGTGTTATAAATCTAATTTAACTCTGAAAGATTTAGAGGGAAGGTTTCATTATCATTAAGTCTAGTGTAACTATAAATCTTTCCTTCTTTATTTCTTAATGAAATTTAAATTTAGTAGTATCCCATAGGATTTTTCCTGAAGAGTATTCAAGTGTTTGAAATAAAAGCTTGGGAGATGATTTATATGAAATCATCAGATTAAAAGGGCATATGGAAATCTGTTCTTTTGTACCTTTCAAAGGATCAGTTTCTTTTTCTTTCTTTCTTTCTTTCTTTCTTTCTTTCTTTCTTTCTTTCTTTCTCTCTCTCTCTCTCTCTCTCTCTCTCTCTCTCTCTCTCTCACACACACACACACACACACACACACACACACACACACACACACAATCGATGACCAAAAGTCATTGACTACCTTATTATATCAACAGGAAATGTAGAAAGGAAAAGTAATTAATGACTGATATATAACAAATATCCCCCCAAACAACAATACTAATACTAAAACAACAATATTTATTTTGCCCATCAAAGCTCAACTTAAACAGGTTTCTGCAGGAATAGCTTATTGGAGCTCCACTCAGTGCCTCTTGAGGCAGTTTAAAAGTTAGGGACTTGAGTCTTTTGGGGTCCCCTTTACTTAAGACTGAAGTAGTATCAACTTTCTGACCAAGCCTGATAGACACGAAGCCACAAATATTGAGCATTAAATTGTTAAAATCGATTAATTAAGGTGAGTTGATAAGATAGGGGTGGGAATTTAAATTCTACTCTTAGATAAGTATAAGAGAATCTGCAGCTTTAATTTTTTTTTGCAAAGCATACAATAAAATGCAA
Source organism: Graphiurus murinus (assembly GCA_004027655.1). Taxonomy (NCBI): domain Eukaryota; kingdom Metazoa; phylum Chordata; class Mammalia; order Rodentia; family Gliridae; genus Graphiurus; species Graphiurus murinus. The sequence goes on from PVLC010006758.1 coordinate 14,899, forward strand.
ATGTTAAAAGTATAATTTATATGTCTTAACCTATGTGTTAGGAACCTATTATTACAATCAAGATCAAGTTAGTCATAACTTCTAAGAGTTTCCTGTGTCTTCTATAATTCCTTCCACCTAAATCTCTCAGCCACCCCATCCACAGGTAGCACACTGTCTATGTACTTTCTGCCTATACAAATATGCTAGCTTGCATTTTCTAGAATGTTGTTAAAATTGAGTCATACAGTAGTTTTTTCTTTATTGTCTGATTTCTTTTACTCATAGAATAATTACTCTGAGATTGATCGTGTCATTAATATGTATATATAAATGTTAGCATTTTCACAGATATAATCTAAAGACTCAACCACATAACTTAGAGGAAGGGAGATTTATTCACTTGGGGTTTTGTTTCAGTCCATGTGAAGTTGAGTACTGTGGATTTCAGGGCATGGCCGTAGGAACTGGAGAGAAAGAGAGAGCAAGGATTCGCTCTTCACATCTTGGATGCTGAAAGCAAGAGAGATGCCAGCTGTAAAATGGGAATGATAAGAAAGATCAAAAGATAAAATAGAAAGCATAGTAATGGAAATGAAGAGCTTTAACCCATTATTCAGTGAATTTGATATAGCCAAGGAAAGAACTAATAAATTTGAGATATATCAACAGAAACTTCCTAAACTGGGAAAAAGAAAACAACTAAAACAAAGCTAATAAAAAAGAACACCAAAGAATTTTGTAAAAATTTTAAAGAAGGTAAAATATACATAATTGAAATATCAGAAGAAGAAAGAAAGATATTTTAGATAATCATGACTGAGAATTTAAAAAATTAATGGCAGACACAAAATCCTAAAAGGATATCATATTCAAATTGTAAAGGGTAAAGGATAAAAGAAAGACTTTGAAAGAAAATCATTTTACATATAGAGGAACATAGATATGAATTACAGAACATTTCTTATCAGAAATTATGCATTAAAAAGAGTTGAATGAAATCTTTATTAAATGTTGAAAAGAAAAATTTCTGCTAATGTGTAATCTATATCCAGTGAAAGTGGATCTATATCCTTTGAAAGTGAATATGAGATACAGACTTTGTCCTACAGGCAAAACTGATGGAGTGCATCAGTAGCAGATATTCCCTGAAAGAAATGTTAAAAGAAATTTTTTTGATAAGAGAAAAATGATATAGGTTAGAAGCTTATTTCTTTATGTAAGGAAAGGAAGAGCATCAGAAAAGAAATAAAGGCAAAATAAATTGCTTATTTTTCAGTGTTCTAAAAGACAGCTGTTTGAAGTGATAATAGCAGAATTGTACTGGTAATTTGATGTATGGATAAGTGAATAAAAATGACAGCAATGTTGCAGGAATGAGCTTGAGGACTGAGAATACTGTTATGAGGGTCCTATATTACACCCCAAATGATATAGTATTATTTGAAGGTGGACTCAATTATTTTAAAATGCATTGTAAAACATTGGGCAACTACTGAAGAAAAATTTTAAAAGAATTATCAAAGAATTACCAAGAAATAATCATATAAAATGCTTAATTCAAACTAGACAAATCAGCTGAGTGTGGTGGCACATGCCTGTAATCCAAGTATTTTGGATGCTGAGACAGGAAGATTACAGGTTCAAGCCCAGCCTCAAAAACTTAGTGAGACCTTGTCTCAAACTAACAAATAGGGCTGAGGATATAGCCCAGAGGTAGAATGTCCCTGATTCCAGTCTCTATTACCAAAACAAACAACCCCCAAAAAACTAGACAGAGCAGAAAAACAGAAGGAAAAAGAAAACAAAGTAGTTTCATGTACCATTTTACATTTCTACTAATCTAGTATAAGCATTCCAGTTATACCATATCCTTGCCAATATTACAAAGGATCAGTGCTTGAAGTGGGATATTCTCATAGCTAAGTGGCTCATTATATTTTAATTTGCATTTCCCTAATATATAATGATACTTTAGGGATAAAATATCAGATTAATCAATATACCTCCTCAAACATTTATTTCTTTGTGGTGAAAGCATTCAAAATTCAACATCCCTTCTTCTAGATTTTTCCTCTTTGTGTGTGTGTGTGTGTGTGTGTGTGTGTGTGTGTGTGTGTGACCAGGGGCTGGTATTGATGATTGAACTCAGAGGCATTCTACTTCAAAGCTACACTGCCAGCCCTATTTTTTACTTTTTGTTTTGAAACAAGGTCTCACTAAGGTTTGGAAGGCCTCCCTAAGTTGTTGAGGCTAGCTGTGAACCTTCAATCCTCCTTTCTCAGCCTCTGAAGTACTGGGATTACAGGTGTGTGCCAGCACGCCCAGTTTCTTCTAGATTTTTGAAATATGCATTATTGTTATCTAGTCACCCTGCTATGCAGTAGCATACCAGAACTTCCTCCTCCTATCTACCATAACTTAGCACCAATCGATCAACTCCTCATCCTTCTCTTCTCTCTATCCTCCTTGGCCTCTGATAACTGCCATTCTACTCTCAGCTTCTGAGTGAGATCATGACACTTGTCGTTTTGTGCCTGCCTTATTTCATTGCATGTCACTACTTACCTGCTGTTGCAAATGACAAGATTCCATTCCTTTTTATGGCTGAAGAGTATTATGTTACGTATATGTACCACATTTTCTTTTTTAAAAACTTAGATCTATTTTTTTTATTTTATTAACTTTATTTTTATTTTTTACTGATGCATAGAAATAAAAATTATACATGGCATTGGGGTACTATAAATGTTTTGATACATGCATATATTGTGTGATGTTTAAATCAGGTTAAACATATTTATCTCCTCAATCATATTGAAAATTTTCAAAATCCTTTCTTCTAGCTTTTAAAATATATAGTACATTATTGTTACCCTACTGTGTAATAGAATATCATGTCTTCTTGCTGCTATCTAAGTATCCATCAAATAACTTTTCCCCACTCTCCACCCCTGAAACTCTCCCCAGCCTCTGGTAACCACTATTGTATTCCCAACTTCTATGAGAATAAACTTTTAAAATTTTGCAGATGTGAGATATCATGTGGTACTTGTCTTTATGTGCCTGAGTTATTTCTTTTAATGATTTCCAGTTCCATTAATGTTACCACAAATAACAATATTTCACTATAGTTTGTGTATGAACACTACACAACTGTGGATATATACCTACATTTTCTTTATCATCAGTTGATGGACACTTAGATTGTCTCCATTTCTTGACTATTGTGAATTGTGCTGTAATAAACATGGGGGTACAGATGTCTCTTTGACATACTGATTTCATTGAATTTGTTATACGCTCGTCAGTGGGATTGCTAGATCACTTGGTAATGCTACTTTTAATTTTTTGAGGAACCTCCTTATGGTACTGTACTAATTTACATTTCCACCACCAATGTGGGAGGACAACGCTTATCTTTTGTCATTTTGTTAGTAGCAATTCCCACTAGATGAAGTGATATTTCATTTTGGTTTTGATTTACATTTCCATGATGATTAGTGATGTTAAACTTTTTTTCACATATTTGTTAGATATTTGTGTGCCTTCTTTTGCAAAATGTCTAATCTACTGCCCATTTTTAATTGGGGTAATTTGCATTTATAATATGAGTTTACTTTTAGAATTCTTATACATTCTATATATTAACCACTTGTCAGATGTATACATTACAAATATTTTCTCTCTTTATATAATTTGACTCTTCATTCTGTTGACTATTTCTTTGTCAAAACATTTTTAGATTGATGTAATCCCATTTTAGCTTTTGTTTTCTGTGATTTTTAGAGGTCTAATCCAACAAATCTTTCCCCATTCCAATTTTCTGAAGCATCTCCTATGCATTTCAGTGGTTTCAGATCTTACACATAAGTCTTTAATCCATTTTGAATTAAATTTTGTAACTGGTGAGAGATTGGGGTTTAGTTTTATATTTTTGTTTGTGGATATCCAAGTTTCCAGGACCATTTATTAATAAGACTGTCCTTTTTCTCATACCTGTTCTTAGCACTTTTGTCAAAAATGTCAGTTGGCTGTAGATTTGTGTGTTTATTTCCAGGTTCTCTATTATGTTCCTTTAGTGTATTTGTCTCTTTTAATGCCAATACCATGTCATTTAGAGTACAGCTTTGTAGTAGGTTTTGAAGTGAAATAGTATAAAGCTTCCTGCTTTGTTCTTTTTGCTCAAGATTGCCTTATAAAAATTTTTTTGTTGTTATGTTTTGTTTTTCTCTTTTTGTTCCACAAAAATTTTAGGATGTTTTTTTCTAGTTTTGTAGAAAATTCCTTTGGTTGTTTTCCAGCTTCTTCATATGAAATCCAAGGTCATCAGTTTGAGGTTATGAGCTTATTTTCAATGAGTATTTATCATAACATTTAGCAATTTATTCCAGATATTCTTTACCTATATGAAATATAAAATATCTATTAGTACTCATTAAACTTTTGTCTAGCTTCTAGTCATACTATATTTGATGCAAAAATTTAATTTTTTATAACTTTCCTTCTAACATAGTCTAGTGAAACAAGTAAAAATCTGAGTGAAAAATGCTAACCTAGAATCCTGGATCATCTATGTATTAATTTACATAGGGCTAAATTTTCTGCACCAAAATATGGAAATAGTTGTATTCCCCTAGGTTATAAACCTTAAATGAGATATAATTGATACTACGTTCCCACAGATCTAGATTATAGGAGACACTTCATAGACATGATTCAGTACATTTACATTTTCTTTTTATCCTATTAAAAATGATTCAGTGGTTGAAATCTATAAAAACTAGAATATAAAATATAATAACCATCATTCTCTTTTCAAATGATTCACATTTAACTGTTATATTAGAATTTATTCTTTTATATTTAAAATTATTTTAAAATTTAAGCAAAATTTATTTTTATGAAGCCAGGATTATTTCCAGAAAAATTTATTCTAGGGTTACTCAAACTTCTTTCTGCTCTATGATTGATAACACTAAAGTATCTGTTTTTTTTTTATTATTATTAATTGGTACCTTGTAACCATACATCTTTCTTAGGTACAAACTGATAAAACACACATGCACACATTTTTCATTTAACCCCTTCCCCAATTCCCACCTTACTCCTCCCCCTCCCTCCTTCTCAAGTTCAGTTTAGTGATTGACTTTTATATATTTGTGAAAGTACATCATGTGCATTAGGGTGTCACCCCCGCCCTGTCCATCACCTTCAGTTAAGTCAACTTCTTTGCTTATCTATGGTTTCTCCTTTTCCATCTGGAGTCCCTCTTATGCCCCATTTTCTCCCTAGCATCCGCATATTAGGGAGAACGTATGCTTTTTTACTTTTTGTGACTGACTAATCTCACTTAACACAATGTTTTCCAGTTCCATCCATTTCCCTGCAAATAACATGATTTTGTTCTTTATGGTTGAGTAAAATTCCATTGTGTACATATCCCATAGTTTTGTAATCCATTCATCTGTCGATGGACATCTTGGCTGTTTCCATAGTTTGGCAATTGTGAATTGTGCAGCTATAAACATAGATACACATGCGTTGGTCTGATAGTTTGGTTTCCAGTCTTTTAGGTAGATACCCAGAAGTGGTATTGCTGGATCATATGGTAGGTTCATTCCCATTCGTCTGAGGGTCTTCGATAATGTTTTCCAAAGTGGTTGCACTAATTTGCAATCTCACCAGGAATGTATTAAGGTTCCCACTTATCCACACCCTCACCAGCATTTGTTGTTGTTTGTGGGTTTTTTTCTATGATTGCCATTCTGATTGGAGTTAGGTGAAATCTCAAAGTAGTTTTGGTTTGCATCTCTCTGATTGCTAATGATGTAGAACATTTCCTCATATGCTTATTGGACATTTGTATTTCTTTTTTTGTGAAGTGTCTATTTAGATCATTTGCCCATTTTTTGACTGGGTTATTTTCTTAGCTGTGAGTTTCTTGAGTTCTCTGTATATCCTAGATATTAATCCTCTGTCAGAAGAGTAGCTGGCAAAAATTTTCTCCCACTCTGTGGGCTCTCTGTTGAGATTCTTGATCATTTCCTTTGCAGCACAGACACTCTTCAGTTTAATGCAATCCCATGTATTGATCTTCCTTTGAGTTGCTTGTGCTTTTGAGGTCTTGTTGAGAAAGTTTTTACCTGTGTCTATGTGTTGTAGATAACACTAATGTATCTGTTTTTAATCAACATGGTACCATTATTGAACAAGAGTCATTAATGCTTTAAGCCATATGTGTATAATACACATAATCTATGGGGGTGTGCAGGATACTATTGTATAATTGACGTAATGATCCCAAATACAAATGATGAAGCAAAAATATTCTTTCTTCAGTTATTTTGGCATCAGGTAATTGTAGCTTCTTTCAAAAAATTATTTAGTTATGTTATTAGAACATAGTTAGTGACTTACTCATGTAACATGAATCTGAACAACATTTATATTCTGCATAGTCATGCCTGAGGTCTAAAAGTGTTGAATAAATTGAAATTTTATTTCATCTGACTTTGTTGAAATAAAAAGTGACTATTTTTCTTTTTCTATTTTTGCCTAATCCTTTTTAGATGAAAATATAAATTCCTTAGGAAAGCAGCATATATTAGATGATGCTATTCAAATAGCAAGTAATGAAATACTTAGACAGTCACAACTAATTCTAAAATAAAATACTGCAGGTACTGTAATGAAATATTTGTCCTGAAATTATTTTGCTAATGTATTAGTAAATTAGGATAGAAACTATCAAGGACTTAAAACTTTGTATGCTTAGAAAATATATCATTTTTCTCCCTACCTGTTCCAGGGCATAGAAAAATTGTCAATACAATTTCCATATATTAACATAAGGATTGACACTTATGATTGAATCATTGAAAATTCTAAAGATGCTAAATATATTATTTTATCTGACATATATATCAAACTAAGAAATGTCAACAAGAATTCTTCTCATAATCATTTTTCTGGTTATACCTTTAAAAAAGAGAATAAAGGAAACATGTTTCCTTGTGTATTTGATAAATTGGAATATGGCAGTAATTTTTAATTTTATAAAATTCAGTATGTTGCATATATTAGCATGTAGTATCATTCATGGGAATAATTGGTCAGAAAAAAGATTTAAATATTTTAAATGTTAAAATTGGCTTAGCTTCTCAGCAACAATAGTTTTGAAATATAGCAACATTTTGCATTGCTATTTTATTTCTACCCTATTTGAGGAGAAAAATATTTTTGAGTAGGAAAAAGAAAATGACCATAGGTTTGAATGGGAGAGATTGACTAAGAAAGCTAAGAGAAATTCGATTAAAAAAAAAAAAGTCATTGTATTCCAAGTATTAGAACATGTTCAAAATATTTAAGACCAAATATTATACTGTCTATAACTCTCAACTGATGGATATGATGCTTGGTCAGTGTATCTTCTATAAGCTCAAGTTTTATGGTTTGGATCTTTAATGTCTCCCACAGCTCATGTGTTGGAACTTGGTCCCCAATGCAGCAGCATTCAGAGGTGGAGCCTTTGGGAGGTGATTGGATCATGAGGGCTCTGAACTCATGAGTGAACTAACCTTTACATTTGTGGATTTGTAACTTAATTGGTTATTGGGAGATGGGAGATGTTGGAAACTAGATGGGGCCTAGTTGGAGGAAGTAGATCATTGGCAGCATGCCACTGAAGGGTACATTTTTCTTCCCACCCCTTCCTGTCCCTGTATTTCCACTTTCTGACTCCTCTGAGACGAGCAGATTTCTCATGCCATGATATATTGCCATGGCCTACAAGTTTGAAGGTCTAACTGGGTTAAGTAGCCATGGACTAAAACCTCTCAAACCAGAATTCACAATAAAAATTTCCTCTTTTAAGTTAATTTTCTCATATATTTTGTCAGAGCAATGGAAAGCTGACTAACACACCAAGACAAAATTCTTATTACCAAAGCTACTATCAACTTTATCTCAGTACAGTGAGTGCTCCCTTTAAACAATTAGACTTTGCCCTTGCTGCCTCAATTAAAACATCAGCAAGAGCAGGAATATTTTTATTCCTACAACTTCAGCTACAGGAATAAAGGTAATATGATTACATTGATATCTTACATTCACCTTGAATGTCCATATTTTCTGAAGCAATGCTTAGGGAGAGAATGAAAACATGCTAGTTTTCTTTTAAAAATGGTGAAATGCTGAAATATAAGCAATAATTTTCAAATTCCAAATATGAGAATTTTTTTACTAGATATGTGAAAGAGTTCTTAATTTACTGGTAAGTATACCATATTCTAAGTTATTTCAATTGCATAAAATTGGCTGCTGGTATTGTTTTAGATGATTTCATAAAATAGAAGTTCTGATTTAGAAGATGAACTTCTAAAGTTATTCAACCATTTGGTAATGAAATTCAGTTCTAGGTTGAGTTTTGTACATAAGTAGCAAACTCTTAGTTACAAATTATCTTTTTTTAGAATATGTTGAACTCCATTTATGGGCATATAATAAATGCAGAATACATTTTCTGCATTTTAATTTTGTTGAAAAAATATGGAATTAGGCCAATACACATGGCACGAAGTTTCTTTTGACAAGTCTGAGGTTATAACTAGGACTGCCAGATAAATACTGGGTACTGAGTTAAATTTAAATTTGAGATAAACAATGAATATTTTTGCTAGTATAACTATGTTCCAAATAATGCATCGGCATACTCATACCAAAAATTATTTATTCTTTATCTGAAAACCAAATTTAGGTGAGAGTTCTTTACTTTCTTTGGAATACTGTATTGTTTTCTAAATCTGGCAATTCTGTTTTTAATACAGTAAACAACACATGATAAGCCATTTATCCACTGGTTTCTGCACTGAGCAGTTGTTACTTTCAAACTTTTTAGAACCTTCAAGTCCTCCTTTGTAGGCATTCTACTTCTCTTCTGCTACAATTTCACAGACACATTCTATGTAGTGGAGTTTTGAAATGTAAGGCCAGTGCCTAGCCCTTGTTAAATAACTGTGGTTTCTTATAGAGATGCACAGGCATGTAGCCAGTTGTAGAAAGGGGAAGAGTAGGATGTTTCTGCATGGGGAAGCTCCTAGATTTCTTGGTTTGCATTAGAGTAAAAAACGTGTTCTCTGGAGTTGCTGAGGAGGGTCCCCTTCTCTTTTGCCTGACCTGTTTGTTAGTGCCTGTTGGTAAATATAAATAAGTAGAAGTAGTTGTGTGAATCCTCTGTAGGTCAAAGGAAGTGAATGGGGACAAGGAGACATATTCTGAGCCCCCCCCCCCACTCCCCGCATCTCTTTTTCTTTCGTTCCCTCACTGTCATAGGCACTTGTACCCACCCCCTCTCCCAGTTGGGGCCTAGGTATGCAGCTTGACTTTAACGAGTCCATTAAAGTGTTCCATCATTCTGCTGCTTGGGGCTGGTAGGGAACATGCAACTGCAAATGTATGTCATTGTACTTAGCCCAGGTCTGTACCTATTGGACAGTAAAATGAGTATCTCTGTCGCTTGCCACCACCAAAGGCTGACCATAGGCCACTGAAAGTTGTTGTTGTTGTTGGAAGGGGGGGGCAGTATGTAGGGGGGCTCTCACCGAGCCCCAACCTTGCCTAACTGTGTTCCAACTGGCATCCTCTTGGTCTCCCTCAATCCTCCTGGGGGTCGCAGTCCCTTTAAGCTACCGGTATAGGGCTGGGTGAGGGGAGTATGGCCTCCGCTTATACCGCTGCCTTTTCTGTCTGCTCCAGCTGCACCAGGGGCTGAGCTGTTGTGGCTTCAACATTTTCCAAGCCTTCTAGACTTCTTGTGGCTAGAGATGTACCTCACTCATCTCAATCCTCTGGCGGGGTCCATGCTGCCAGGTGTTTCGCTACTGGGAACCACACGGAGGCTGGGGGACTACATCTCCTCCACCCTGAGCTGTTCCTCCTCAGGCTGCTTCTCCACAGGGGTGCTCCAGGCACTCTCCGCATCCTGCTGGCTATACCAAGTGTCAGGGGCCTGCTGGGATTGCAGGGGAGGTTTTAGAGGTGAGATCCCCAGAGAGAAGAGAGCTGCTTTATTCCACAGACTTGTGCCTTATATAAAGTTCTGGGCAAAATGGCACACATGCACGCAGCATGCATGTATGCCATGTATGCAAGTGTGTTGCGCTTTTTCCCAGTCATCCTTATATAACTAAGTGCACATCCACGGCTGCGGCTGCATAGGACGGGTGAATTCATGTCCTATTGCTGGCCTGTACTTTCTCTGATCCCACAGGATACCACAAGCAGCAAATATATTGAGCACCTAGTTTCAGGCAGTACTGATTATCTCTTTGATTTGTTTAGAAGTTATAATTGATTTATTTCAATTATATTCCATTTCATTTACTTTAATGTTTTCCCTGCTTTCATTCTTAGTCACTTAATATTTAACTTGGAACATATATGTTATTTATATCTCTTTTCTATTATACATCAACATTTATGTATTACCTCTAAAAAATTATTTGAGTTTTAATTAAGTCCTGGACTTTGAGCACTTCCAGGAATGCAATTAAATTGATAAATATGTGCCATGTTTGGTTAAATAAAAAGGGTGAAGAGTTTTAGAATTTATTTGGTTTTAAGTGTTTTCACATAAATTATTACTCCCATGAATTGTTCCATCTGTTTGCCTAACAATAGTATACTGCCTGGACAAACAGGTTTTCCAGATTTTTTTTTTTTTTTTTCATGAAATGCAGTTGGGGAAACAGCAGTCTCCATCACAATTTTTTAAATAAATTGCTATCTATGAAGGTAAGCAAAGATAAAAATTTAAGTTACTTTCAACAAAATATTCTAATTTTGAGAATATTTATTAAAACTAGGACTTATTTGATTTGCTTATTTACTGTTTTACTTTTGTGTCTCATCCTAAAAATTTCTGCACTGGCCACCACGTAACTGTCTCATTCTCTCTACTTTTTTCCTCTTTTTCTCAATTTGACTCAGATCATTTTTTCTTTTCTTCCTCTAGTTTTACGTCCTACATGAAACTTTTAGTTCCATGGCCTCTCATTACATCTACATGTAATAATTAAGTGATATTTTATCTCTCGCCCTAGTTTTCTCCTGAAATCTGGACATATACCCAAATAACTATCAAACCCCTCCATTCAGATGTCTAGCAGATATCTCAAATTTAACATATCCCAAACTGAATTATTGATTTTCACATTCCACTTACCAAACTTGATTCTACCACAATGTTCTCACGCTTCAATGAACAGCACTACTATCTGCTTGTGTGCTAAAGCCAAATACTTGAAAATAATATTTGAATCATATTTTTCCACATCCATATCCTATAAAACAACACGTTTTGTGGGTTGGGTTGCAATTTCAAAATACATACTATCAATCCCTTCTCACTACACTCATTACTCTCATCATGTGCATAGACTGCTATAGTTGCAATCTTGATAATCCTTTTTTTTGGGGGGGGGGGGTACTGAGGATTGAACCCAGGGGAATTCTACCTGAGTTACAACCCCAGTCCTATTTTTTATTCTTTATTTTGAAACAGGGTCTCACTAAGTTGCGGAGGGCCTCACTAAGTAGATGAGGCTGGCCACGAACCTGGATCCTCATGTCTCGGCCTCCCAAGTACTGGGATTACAAGAGTGCGCCACTATGCCCAGCTGCAATCTTGATAATCTTTAGCACTGTATAATTTATGTGTTATACAACAGAAGAGATCCTTTTAACAAATCAATCAGAACAAGTCATCTTTCTGCTTAACTTTCAAAAGGTTTTCCTTTGTGTTTCATTGTGAATCTCTTTGTGGCATACAGGATCTGGCTTTCTATCTCTCTCTCTCTCTCTCTCTCTCTCTCTCTCTCTCTCTCTCTCTCTCTCTCTCTCTCTTTCTCTCTCTCTCTCTCTGTGTCTCTGTCTCTTTCTCTCTTCCTTTCCCTCTCCCTCTCCCTCTCTCTCTCTCTCTCTCCCCTTCTCTGATTCTTGTTCAACTTTTGGACCTTTGTTCCCTGTTTCTTACCTTCTCTGGACTCTGATCTTCTTTGAATGCACCCAAACTTCTCTTGACTCATTGCTTCCTCTTGTTTATGCATGAAAAATTTAGAAGCCAATATCTAGAGAGCTCATTGCTTTTTTACATTTAGACCTCTGCTTAGAGAACTGCCTTTGCTCAATTTCAAATAGTATCCCTTTTCTCTCTGAATACTCTGACCCTGCCTTATTTATTTCTTTGTAGCAAAGATTGCTACCTACAGGTACCACATGTATTTGCTCATTAATTCCCTCTTCCCCACTCCTATTTGTTTCTCTATTATATTTCTTGTTTGCTCTTTTTTTTTATTGAATAGTCTAGGTCTAGCCTGTGCTTTTCATCTAATTAATGATCACTTCTCATCAAATGAATGTCTACCAATTAGCCTATTGCATGATCATAGAATATAATACATGCCTTTTTAGCTCCATAGATTTTCTCTTTCCTTCCTCTTTGAATTTGTTCATGTTTCTCGTCATGTGTAATCACTAATTATTCAAGTTTATATTTTTTTTCTGAGTTATTTATTTACTTATTTTGTAGTACTGGGGATTTTTTTTATTGGTGCATTGTAATCATACATCTTTATTAGGTACAAGCTGGTAAAGGCATACATGCACACATTTCTCATTTAACCCTTCCCCAGTTTCTGCCCCACTCCCTTGCCCTCTCTCCTTCTCAGGTTCAGTTTAGTGATTGACTTTGATATGTTTGTGAAAATACATCATATGCATTATGTGGTAAAGCCTTTCCTAACACACACCACTTCAAACCCATCCAGGTTCATTTGTACTTTATTTGTACATGATACTTGCTAAATTATTATTTTAATACTTTCAACATGTCTTTCTTCCTTGCTGAAGTTGGAGATTCTACAGTATTCATTATGTTATCTCCTGTACCAAACTTCAAATATCACAGACAAGTCATTACCTGTTTTTTGATTAAAATTGTTCTTTCTTGTAAAATAAAATGGTCTATGAAATTGTTTTTTGCTACAAATCCTAATGATTTTACTAGCATTTTTTATTTTGCAAACTTCCATTGCTTTAAGCCTATGTATACTAACAGATAGTAAATCTCTTAAAAATACTGCATGTAGATTACTTTAACTTTAGCTATTATGTTTTAGGGAGTCAAATGACTTAAAATCAATCTAATTTATCAGTGCAATCAAATTTTTAAATAGAAATAATATCTTGAATAATATTATTCATGATTGTCTCAAAGACACTTTGGAAATTCTTTTTTCTCTCTTCCTCTCATTTCCTATACAGATACTTCAACTGTGTTTTGTAGAAAATGAGGTGAGCACTTTAATGCTGGATCATGAGTCTACAATTTCTGGGCAGCCTCACTCACTTCTAGTATCACTTGGTTTTATCTGGAAAAAAAACTACTAAGACAATCAGTAGTCAGTGAACCAATTTGATCTCTAGAAATGTTGGAAATACTGATCCTGTTTAACACATGTAATTAAATCAGGTTTTGCTTAGTCTCTGGAGCAAGATAATAAAGAGAAATGGAATGTTCTCAGGATTCTTAAATTTAAAAAAAATGTCTAATTAGGGAAAAATAACCCTATATGTTCATTTTAGTTTGAGACTAATCTATTTGCCTTATCTCTAATCTTCAGAAAATGTTTCCTCTTATAAGTAAATTTGCTAGAAATAATGTATTTCTCCTCTCCTCCTCCTCCTCTTCCTCCTCCTCCTCCTTCTTTTTCTTCTGTAGAACATTGGGGACCACTGGAGCTCAGCAAGCACAATCTGGCTTTATGGTACTAATATGAAGTAAGATTTTTTTTGCCTATGTTATAATATGGCATTTTACATTTAAAATATTTTGAAGACATTTTAAGCATGTGATGCAACAATATTTTCATTCATTCATTCATTCATTTGATAGTCTTCTAAGCCTACTAGCTATGGAGATAACTGTTGAAGTTTTCTGATAAATAGTTAATTTCTGTTCTTGGACTTCAATGCATTCAGATTTTTTTTTTAAAGAGCTTAATGTCTTTTTTATTTTTTGGAGAAATTTTCAAACACTTGTTTAAAAAACAGACAAAAAATAGATTTCTGCTCACTCAGATAGATTGTTTGTAAGGTATTGAGGTATTTAGGTATTACCTAAGGTAAGGTCCTTAACATTTTCAAATTCACCCTCTTCCATCCTGGACAGAATACCACAAGGCTCTATCTGGTTGTAAGCCTAGTTTTAGATGCAGTTGGAGTATCTTAAATATAGCTGTTAAGAATACCAAGTGATGCCTATCAAGTCTCACAAGATCTTTTCTAAATCCACTTATCAGCTTATTTAGCTGCTTGTCAGCTGCAAACCATAGACTTCTCAGTCCAGGATAAATATATTTCTATCTTTCTGAAATACGCCCTTTAGAAGTAAATTTTGCATTCATCTGTTGGTGCATTCTTCCAGTTTTTTGTTTGAAAATATATTTATTTTACTCTTGTTCATAAAAGATATTTGTGCTTTGTTTTCAGTTTTAGGTTGTCAATTATATCTTCTCAGTGTGTAAAAGGCCTTTCTTCTGGCTTCCATTTGTGCTACTGAGAATTCTGCATGTTGCCATTCTTTTGCAGAGGATGAGAATTTTTCCCCCATCTGGTTTATATTACCATCCTATTTTTTGCAATTACACTACAATGTGTCTATGTATGGATTTCTTTTTTATCAGCCCTGTTTTGTTCACATAATGCCTCCTGTATATGTGTATTAATGTCATTTATCATTACTGAACAATTCTCAGCTATTTTTTAGTCAGAAATTGGGTCCCTATAATTCTTTCTAGTTTTATGTCTGGGATTTGAAGTAAGCATATGGTGAACAATCTCATTTTTTCTACCTTATCTTTTGAAATATCTATTATATTTTTGTAATTCCTTTCCTCTCTGTTCTGTCTTGTGAGTAATATTTTAAGTACAACTTCTAGTTCACTATTTTAAATAAATTTAAATATATGTTTCAGTTCACTTTGTGCCAGTGTAATCACTTTCTCCTCCTCTAGGTGTACACACACACACACACACACACACACACACACACACATACGTATATATAGTTTGTTTCAGATTGATCTGATCATTTTCATTATCCATTTTATTTTTATTCATTGTTGTATCAATGTATTTCTTGTATCTTACATTTCACATATGTATGGCTGTCTATTTTGTTTTCAAACATTTCATGCATGTACTATTAATGGCAATATTTTTTATTTTTGCTACTTTTCCCTAAAAAAGATTATTTTCTAATAAATGTAAAAGCCATGTTTGATTGATCTCAGCATGTGAAAACTGAGATAGACCTTGAAATACTTTGATTTGGAGAATTATTTTCTTTTTTGGCCAAGGAGTATTACCTACCTCCAGTACCAACTTTATGCTCTTCAGATTCCTGGTTTACATGGATTACCTATGGTTAATCTCCCACCTTTCTTGTAGACAACCATGTTGTTGGACTTTTCTCTATTTCCTTCTATGTTTACTAATCCAAGCTCAGACTTCAACTTTTTTTTTGTCTGTTGTATTTTTTTCTATTTTCCATCTCTCCAACTCAATCTATCAACAAAATTCATTTATTAAAAGTTTATCCACTTTTCCACATTGACAAAGCAATGGAAATAGAAATCATTTTTCCTCAGTTATCTAAGCAATTCTTTCAATACATGCCATTCTGAAATGATTAGTATTATATTTACAGAATTCTAACCCAAAAATAATTAAAAGGAAACAGACAAAATAATTAATGACTCATAACAATTTCCAAACCTCCCTCAGGAATGATTAAGAATGTTTCCCAAGAATGGCTATAAAATTTTTCTGGTTTTGTGCTACAATTTATTGCCTTTTAGAAAGCTATTTTTTCTAAAATGCTGATCTTGTCTCTAATGTTGCCAAGGAGATTCTCACTTGGCCAATATTTACAAATATTTCATTTTGCTCTACAAAGGGTAACTTCCTTTTAGATTTTTTTACAACTCTCCCTATTCACTTAATAACATGAAAAAATTTTCACTATGTGGGCCAAAGGATAATTCAGTGGCCATTCTTTACTCCTAGAATACACACTTGGAGCACTTATCTTTTGATAACCTCCTCTGAATTTTATGAAAAGTTTTAAACTTAGCATCCTGATACTCAAACTTCTTCACTATTGAGCAGAATTCTAAGAAATTGATATGCAAACAAAACTCTTCCCAGTTTCCATTGATATCATGCTCTAACAAACATTGAGTGATTTAGCTATAATTTGATGAAAGTCATAAAGTAAAGATTGTTATGTGACAGTAAACTAAATCTAATTTTGAAAGTAAAAGTAACAAATAACAAGGGGAATCTCTAGTGAAATTTAAATAATAGTAAAAGCAATTTAAATAAGCCAAGGTATGGGGGTAGGGATGAAAAAAGAAACATTCTAGGAAACATATGTAAAGACCTTGAGAAGGAACAGTGAACAAACAGTTATATAGAAAGAGAAAGCATAAGTGGTGGTGATGGTGCATGCCTGTAATCCCAGTACTTGAGAGGCTCAGACAGTAAGATTACAGGTTTGAGGCCAGCCTCAGCAACTTAGAGAGACCCTGTTGCAAAATAAAAAAATAAAATGCAAGGTGTGTATCCCAGGGATTGTATACCCCTGGATTCAATAACAAACAGACAAACAAACAAACAAACAGAGAGAGACAGAGAGAACACAAAATGTACTCAGTGATAGAAGAAGACCTTGGGAGAAGTAGAAAGAATTCTAGCATCAGCTGGCACATGTTAAGAAAGATATATATTAAATCTTGGAACAATGTGAAACATTTAAGGTATTTAGTTGTAAAAATGAAAGAAAACACATTTGAAATTAAGGGGAAAATATATTACCATTATGGGAAAAAAAGAGATTTGGTGTGAGTGGGGCAAAATGGATCTTCAGAAACCAATCTGGAACTGTGGCAATAATTTCAGTGAGAAGTAATAATAGCTTGGACTATGTGAGCTATAATAGAAACAGCAAGAAGGTGAGTTTGAATAATATTGAAGCATGGAATCTACAGGATTTGGTAGCTGATAAAAAAAAATGATGAAAAGTCTACATAATTGACATCAGTTTTCAGTCAAAATGTGATCTTTTATTCTTGATGGGTAAAAGAATCACTATATTCAATTAATAATTTCTTTTCACCATTTTAAGTAAATATTTTTTATCCTTAATCTTTGAATTAAATAGTTTCTGCCAGTTCTGTCTTTCTCTCTCAAACATAAACATGATTATATCTTTTTTTCTGTTATTCGATGCAATGTGTCACTTTTTTTTTTCCAGTAACCCTCACCCCCAATGCCCACTCCACTTTGTCTATTTGTTTGTGTCTTCAGAAAATCAAACAAATGAGATCCTTTGGGGTGTATATGGTGCTGAGATTGAACCCAAGGACTTGCACCTAGACTGAGCTATATCCCCAGCCTAAGAGATTTCAGCATTAAACTCTTTCATATCTTTACCACATGTAAAAGAGGAAGACTGAATGGCTTATTTGTGTCTACTTTATTTTGCTTTCTTGATATAATGGACTTTAGCTTAACCTCAAATATATTCAGAGTAATTATTGTAGAGTTACAAATTTAATATTAGGAAGTAACCTCCAATTTAATTGTGTAGTCTTGAATTGACAGGAAAATCTCTTTGCTATTTGCCTCCATAAGAACCTACTTTCTGATGAGATGTTCCCATTGCCTAAGAAGGACTTCTTGAGATCTAAACTGACTTTGGAGTTTATTTATTAGTGCTTCCACAGTGGCATGTACTCTTACACAGTTCAGTGTAGGTTACACCTTACAATTTTTATAAAGCATATTCTTAAAGAACTATGCCACTAGTTTATGGGTTTATTCCAACTTAAATCTTATATTTGAATCATTTGCCAGATATAAAAGTTTATCCTATAAAATAAATCAAAACAGCATTGCATTTTACTTTGCCAAAGATAAAAATGCACGGGACAATTAAGGAGTGATTTTGTTCAGTCTAGCCAGAGGGAGTACAGGGATGTGAAGACCAGAGCATCCTGGCAGGGTGATTTTGCTACAGACTTGTATAGGGAGGAGAACACAATTCATAGTTGGGGTGAATTAGAGTTGCAATTGTTTTTACAACCAGGGGAAGTCCCAGTCAGTGAGCTGAACAGGAAATGTTTATCATGTGTCTAGCTAGGTTCAGGGGCACAGACAGTTATAACCTCAGCAAATCATTCTTGAGACAAATAAGAATTTGGAGGATCTATGTTTAGTTTTGTCACAGATATTAAAAGGAATCATGTGCATGTCTTATGGAGTCCATAAAAGAGTGGGCAGTGAGTCTAATCTGTGTCTTCTGGGGATATTTGGTTCTTTATGGCAAAATGTTTCCTGGAACACAAAAGACAAGAGAGATTTTAGAAAACAAATGTTTGAGAGTGACTTTTTAAAATCATAACTGTTTTCTGGGAAAATGGGGCCCAAGTAAAGTTGAATATTGTTAGTATTTTATATGTGAGTTGCAAATCTTTGACATAAATAAGTTTAATTAATCAAATTCAAATATTTTAGTACTTCTTCTTAGGAACCAATTGTTTACAAAATAGTCACAATTTAAGATTTTCAGAATTTTTAAATTATAGATCCAAGTTTAACAAAGTTAATCTGATGGAAACAAATCTAGTTTTGTCTGGGATTTGCAGGAATATAAAGCCATCTGCTTTATGTTCATGGCAGAAGGAGACATTACTTTAGTAAATTTAGCATGTCATGGTTTTTGTTTATTTATATAGCTGACATTCAGAGTTTTACTAATCACTATTTGAATACACTCCCACAAGATATAATCAGTTTCTCAGCTGACAGAGAACAGTAGCTCACGTAGAGAATGATTTTATAGTGCTTGCTTAAATTTGATCTGTTCACAGGATGATGTTGGTTAAACACGAATCAGAGGCTTCACACTATTAGTTTTAATACTATCCTTGGAAGCTTGACAGAAAATCTTCTATATGAGTTCAGCAAAATTACATACAGTTTTATATTCTTTCAAACTATGCATACTCCCATCCTGTGTTGATGAACATCTTTCTATTTCAGGAGAAATTTGAAATAAAAACTGCACTAGAGCTTCCCCTCCCCCCTCCCTCCTCAGTTACTGCTTGTCCATAACCCTGGGCTGGTTGCCAAGCAATAATGTGATTGCTTTACAGTCAGAGGGAAGTAATTCAGTGGCACTTTTCCATTCGTAATGTTTCTCAATGAGAAACGAGGTTGTTAGGCGACAGATAATATAGGCTAGGACCAGGAAAAAGACTTCTGAGTTAAGAATTTGCACTGAATAACACTCTAAGTCATTTAAAAAAAAAAAAAAAAAAACTTGTGTTTTTAACAATCTTAGATTCAAATAAAAATTGGAGGAATAGTACAGAGAGGTCTTGTGTACTTTCCACCCAATTTCCCCTAATGTCAAGATCTTACAAAAACCACAGTGTAATTGCCCAAACCAGGAAATTGATACAATATTATCAACTGAACTACAGACTTTATTAATATTTCACCATTTTTATATGTGCTTATTTTTTCTTTGTGTTTGCTGGTTTTTGTTGCAAATTTCTATGAAATTTTTTCACATATATAGATTAGTATAACCCCTACCAAAACTAGAATAGAAAATTATTTTGGCACTCCAAAGAAATTCCTCCATGCTACCCTTATGCAGTCATTCCCTTCTCCCAACCCTAACACCCCAGAAGCCACTGATCTGTTCTCCATCACTAAATTTTTGTTTATTTTAAAAAGGTGTATGAATGAAATCATGAATTATGCAACCTTTAGAGATTGTTTTTTTAAAAATTATTTCAAGGAAATTTAAGACTTACAAGAAGTTGCATTAATAAAAAGTATGCAAGTACCTTTCACACGGCCTCCCCCATTCCACCTATATTTCTATTGTACTTACTGTAAAATATATAGGAAGTTTTAAAATAGTGTAATATGATTTCTCCAACTTTTTCTAGATATTTTAAATCATTTTAACTATTTTTTAGTCCTTTTGCATTTTTTGTATAAATTTTAGAATTATCTTGGACATATCTATGAATCCTATCCTAAAATTTTGTATATATGCGCACACACACACACACTTTTATTGGTGCATTATACTCTCATATCATAATGTAGCTCAGAGTGATAGGGATATACATGCACACAACATTTGGTAAACTTCCCCTGGCTTCCTCACCACTCTCTCCCTATTCCTTTCTTTTCCCCATACATGATATTGAGATTGGCATTGGTATTCTCACATATGTATATAACATCAATGGAAATGTTTCATTCATTAATTCTCTAACCCTACCCAACAGCCTCCCCTAGCTCCACTAAGGTTCCTCCTCCATAATCTAAAGTTCAATTACTCCCTATCTTCCACATATGAGAGAAAACATATGACCCTCACTTTCTGTGACTGGCTAATCTCACTTAACATTATATTCTCCAGATCCATCCATTTTCTGGCAAATGACAAAATTTTGTTCTTTATTGTTTCATAGGATGCCATTGTGTGTATATCCCATAATCCTGTAATTCATTCAAATGTTGATGGGCACCTAGGTTGTTTAACATTTTGATATATATAAAATATCATAGACCAACTTTGAGATAATTGAGTTATGTTTCATCTTTTAATCAATAATCATACTGTATCTCTCCACTTACTTTGGTTATTGTTGAATTCTTTCATCAGTGTTTTATAGCTTGAGGCACGCATATACTGTAGAAGTTTTTTCATACTTATATTGAAAAGTATAGTGCTTCATTTTGGGTAGAGATAGTAATGATAATTTAAAAATTTTAAATTGTAATTATCCATTGGCACTGTGTGGAAATACATTTGAGTTTTCTGCAATGGTCTCATATCCTATGATCTTGCTAAATCCACATATTAATTATAGGAGTTTTTTTAAAAAAATAGATTATTTGGGATTTTCTATGTAGGCAATCATGCCATCTCTGAATAGGGACAGGTAAGATTTTTTCCTTTTCTAATCTGTTTGCTTTTAATTTTTTTTCTTGCATTATTGCACTGGCTAGAATTTCCAATACTATGTTGCAAAGGAGTGGTAATAGTCAACATCTTTGCTCTCCTCCCAACAGGGGGAAAAAACAGCCTTTCCTCAGCAAGTATATGTTAACTGTGTATTTTTTAATAGATGCTCTTAATTGGGTTGAAGTTTCTTTCTGTTCTTAGATATGAATTTTTTACATAAATGAGCATCACATTTTGGCAAATATATATTCTGCATGATTTAATATAATTATGTATCTTTTTTCCTTTTATACTAATGATATTTTCTCCTAAAATCACATCAAATATATCTTATGGTGGGTACCTACTGATTTTTTCTCACTTGAATTATTTCTTGGTTCTTGGTATGGTGAATAATATTGAAATATATTATGAAAATTTTAAGTTGTTTATAATTCTTTCCTATTTTTGTCTTGCTATATAAGCAATACTCCATCCTGGCCTACTTTTATAAATTGTAGTTTAAATGTTAATCGAGAATTCAGAACCTTTACAGTGCCTTTGGCAGTGCATTATTTATATATTTTCAATAAATTGCAAGCTCTAAAATCTTGTGGTTGCTTTCATGCATAAGCCATTCTGGAGTTAGCTTAGAACTTCATATGTAGAATCTAATCTTGAAGTTCCTTCCCTCCCTATACATATTCTCCACTTTCTAATTGGGTGGAAACTAGGTGCTTCATCTTTGCTGTCATTTAGTTAGTACAAGATTAGGCTAGTCAACAGGCATCCACTTTACAGCCTCTATAGACTGTGGTGAAGAGAGGAAAGGATGATGCTCCTTTGCTGATTTTTAGTTATTGCAGGGTTTAAATGATCACAGAGCTTTTTTCACTGTAAAATCCTGACAGTCACAGTGGTCATGGTGGGTAGGAGGGGATGCACCTCTGCTGTAGTTAGTGCAATGTAGGGTTAGTGGATAGGGCTCAGACACAGTTGTGACAATGAATGGTGGAAAGGCAAGGATGGTATCACCTTAGTGTATGGTGGGAATGAAAGACAGGATTCTGTCAACAGAACAGGGGGATATAATATCTAGTGAGGAAACAGTGAGGCACAGCTTTTATCTTGCTGGTTACCAGGAAGAGGGTGGGCCTCGTCAAAAGGGTTAATGCCAGCATTGTGATGCTTTCCTTGTCTCTCTAGAGACATCATGCTTCCTTATACCTTCTAAATTTTGTTGGCCTCTATAGCTATTTCTGGTTTGCAGTGTTCTCTAGTACCCAGGCAAGAATACAAAGGAAGCAAAGCAAGCAAAACATTTCTCAAGTAAAGAAATCTCTTTTTGTTTTGTTTTTTCTTCTTTCAGATACCCCTTGTATTTGCTATGTCTAGAATTTTTAATGTAGAAACAAGGGACAATGAAGTAACTCCTGTTCTAGAAGGGAAAGACCAGCACGATCAATTTTATGGCCAAATTTTAGTCCTGGCATATTGTTCTGTTTTTCAGCATTTGCCAAATATGTTCTGATTGCTGTACTAGTTCTTCTGGATACTTATAAAGGGAGTAAAGGACTGAATTCCAGCCCCCAAATCTATTATGATCAAGTTCAGCCAAAATATATTGATTGAAAAATGTCTATGTGCCAGGCACAGTTCCACACTGGGATAAAGTATGATAGTTTAGTTAAGGAACAGATATGTGAACACATAAGCCCATTACAGTAGGTAAGTGCTATATTATGAAATGTCTTAGAAGATTACTAAAGCAATGGATACTTATCATTTTATATGTACATTAGGGAGAAACAAAGCAACCTCATGACAATTGAGTTGATTTTTCAGACTTAGGTAGCAATTCAATAGACTGTGAAATGAAACAAAAAGGAAAAATATTAATTTTCATATAAGAAATGTACAAATCCCCATCACCAAATAGGTTTATACAGAATTTGTTAGTTTATTAATCAGATGTGATGGAAGAGGGAAAGATTAAGGAATTATAGACATGAAGAAAATGTTATTTTTTTTTAAGTACTATTTTAGGTCATAGAATTTATAAGGAAAGATGAACTGTGTGAATTCAGCCATGACATATATTTGGGAAAAGGCCATATGATTTTCTTTTTTTTTTTTTTTTTTTGGCGGTACTGGGGATTGAACTCATGGGCATTCTACCTCTGAGCTACATCCCCAGCCCTATTTTTTATTCTTTATTTTGAAACAGGGTCTCACTAAGTTGCGGAGTGCCTCAATAGGTAGCTGAGGCTAGCCACGAACCCGGATTCTCCGGTCTCAGCCTCCCAAGTGCTGGGATTACAAGCGTGCGCCACCACATCCGACTTGGCCATATGATTTTCTTACTGTGGATATAATAATATAGAGTAGACCCTTGAACAGCACAGGCTTGAACTACACTAGCCCACTTAATAGCAATTTGTGTGTGTGTGTGTGTGTGTGTGTGTGTGTGTGTGTGTGTGTGTGAAGTTTGCAACAATCTGAAAAAAAAAACTTGATCTGAAAAAAAAGTGATCGCTCCCTATTCTCACTTATTTTTGCTATATATAGCAATATAACATACAAACAATGTGCTAATCAAGTATTTATGTTATCAGCAATTCTTTCAGTCAACAACAATCTATTAGAAGCTAAGTTTTCCAGAGTTGGAAGCTATGATGAACCTTATTAATGCTTTGGGTGGGGATAGGAGCTGTGCCCCTAACTTCTGTGTTGTTCAAAAGTCAAATATAATGCCACTTTGATAATGGTAATGAGTAAGAAATCCATTATCCAACAATTTTAACATTATGTGAAAGGGAAGCATAAAGGTATTAATAGTAAATATCAGTGTAATACCTATAGAATGTCATGATCACTAGCATATATGAAAGATTGGGAAAATAGAGAAACAAAAGTTAATGAAACCCATGATGGTAATGCAAAAATAAGTTAAGTAATGTGAGAATCATTCTGACAGAATGACTCTGTGGTTCCATACCCATTTTTTAAAATACCTGATAGAGTAAGAATAATCATGTTTATTTTTCATGGAATATAGTTTCTTAAAAATAAAAAAACTAACAAAAATAGTCTTAATCTTAAATGTCTTAGAAACTCTTTTTTTTTTCTTTTTGATGCTAGGGATTGAACACAGGGGCATTCTACCTCTGAGCTACACCCACAGCTCTTATTTTTTATTTTGTAAGAGAGTCCCAATAAGTTGTGAGGGCTGGCCTTGAACCTGCAATCTTCCTGTCTCAGCCTTCCAAGTACTGGAATTACAAGCATGTGCCACCATGTTGACTAGAAACTATTTATAAAAAGAAGTTATACTTTATTTCTAAAAGTATAATGTTTTTTAGACTCTAATCATATTTAATATTAGATCAATTATAATAGGTGAAGGCCATAATCAACTTTTAATAATTATTTTCATACTTCATTGGCTTATATCATAAAATTAATTCCAAAATACTTGAGCCTTCTGATTTAAAAAATCAAGATAAGATTAAAGATGTTGAAAATTAAAATTTCTCAATAGTATGATGAAATGGCTTAAAATCTCTTCATTTATATAATAGCAATCAGATAAGTCAATTTGAATCATATATTTATTCCTTAATATTTTAGTCCTTGGTGACACATGCTGAACATTCACAATTTTTGGAAAGTACAATACAATCTTCTTCTCCAAAAGAGGGGAAACTGGCCTTAGCTAGACACAATTTTCTTTCCTCCACCTGACACCTAGAAATATTAGGAGAAAGACAAGGAGATGGCTTCTCTTGGGGGTTTTGTAGGAGCATACGCTCATGCTGGAGGTGCTATGGGTAGAAGGAGAAGCACCTGCTATGGTTTGACTATCTGTCCCTTATGCAATTCCTGTTGAAACTTACTCTGTATTGTGGTGTATGAAGCAGTGGGGCCTTTTGAGGAAGTGATTAAGTCACAAGGGCTCTACTCTCATCAATATATCAGTGCCTTATAAAAGGGTCACATGGAACTAGCTGAACCCCTCTTTTCCCTGCTGCCAAGAGATGCCAAGGGGGGAAAAGTTTCTCATTAGACACTGGATCCGATGGTATCTTGATCTTGGGCTTCCCAACTTCTATAACTGTAATAAATAAATTTCTGTTCTGTACAAATTACTCAATATCAGGAACTTTGATATAGCAGGACAAATGGACTAAAGGTAGAGTTCTTGTAGCTCAATGAATCTGGCAGGAAAGTAAACCATTGTCCATATAATGGGAGTGCTTTTGGCTGTAAGCAATAGATGACCAGATTAACAAGGGCTTAAACTCAGAAGATTGTTAGTTTAACATTAAAAAAAAAGTCTGAATATATACTGTGCTGGGATGGAGCTAATACCAAGAATGTACCGTCAAGGGCTCAGTCTCCTACCTCCCTGTATCACCATGCTTGGCATCTTACTGCCATCCTTATAGTATGAAAATGGCTATTATGATATTAACCATTGTATCCTTTGTCCAAGTAGAAAAGGGGAAGAATGAAAGGAAGAAGGGCAAGCAACTAAAGGGGCTTGCACACCAAAGCTTCCCCAGAATTCCCTTGGAAAGATACACTTAAGTCTTACTGTCCACAATGGGCAATGTGGCCACACTTGGTAGGAATGAAGTGGAGGATTGTGATAGTGCTAGTATTCATACCTCTTAGAGAAGAGTAGGGTTGTTTAGTTTTTAATAGAACCAAAGCACAAAGTATTGCACAGGGGGTAGAGACATGATGTTGTCACGTGCTTGATGCAGAGTGAATTCATCTTCAAGACAGTGGACTTTAGTACCTTTAGATGCACATGGTGGCTTGTGTCAGAAGAACAAACAAAACCTCCACATCTTCTAGAACATGCTTCATTTCCTTGGGTCTGTCTTTGGGCCCAATGAACTACTTAATGTAGTCTCTTTTCTCTTAGTTTCTTATTTTTGTTGATTTATTCCTCATATTTTTCTTCTCTTCTTGTTTTTAGTGTCTGATTTTGGCTCCTCTTGATATTTGTTGTCTATCTAGGCAAATTTTAAATCCCATATTTTACCTCAACCCCTCATAATTTTTTTGTAGTATATTACCTAGGCCTTACTCTCACCCCTACCCTCACCCTCAACCTCGCCCCCGCCCCCTCTTTTCCTCTACCTCTCCTTCTCTGTCATTGTTGTAAGCTGGAATTATAGATAAAATTAATCTAGTTTTTGAATTTGCTGTTTGAAATATTCTTGGAAAAGAGTTTCTTAATACTGTCATAGCCATGTGCCTACCTTGGAAACCATGATTGGTGTGGTTAATTCTGCTGTGAAATGTGCATAAGTGCATGCACAACTATTTCTCTAAAAATCAAGAGATTTATTAGCAGAATTTGAGAAAGTCTAGTAGAATGAAAAACAATCCTGCAAATTATTCTATAATATAAAGCTTCCTTTATCCTCTTTATCTATGTGTTTAAATGCAACAAAATAAGTTTTTATGATTGGTAAGGAGGCATATCTTCGTAGATCCTGACTGATAGTAGATGCAATAGGCATGGGGCTGGATCCCAACAGTTTTCAAGAGAAAACAGATTAAGCATATTTTATACTTAATAAAAATGTGAGGTAAAATATTGCCTTTTGTCAGACTCTTCAGTTGGAATATCATGCATTTGTCTATTGCGAGTTATGGTTCTATTTTAACCTTCAGTTTCTTCATTTTTAAGGTTGTGATTGTGATTTAGCAAAGAGTTGTTTCTATTTAGGTTCAGTTCAATCTCATTATCTCTGAGAATTGAGTGTTATTGCAGTTTGATTGAGTGAATAGTATTTGGTGGTTTTCAAGCAGTAAATAACCAATGCAGTGATTTATTGCTGATAGTGTAAATGAAAGATGTTACCAGATGCAGAAGAGCAATAACACTTTATATTTGAATGCAGCAGCACCTTAACATTTGTGTAAGACAATAGTCAATAAACTACCTTAATCCATGTTATATCATTTAATTCTTAGATTGTGTCTGTGAGATAGGAAATAATTTCTTCAGAGATATTTCTTCAGAGATATTTACATGACTTGCTCTTGAACTCCAGCTAGCATAACCTAGAAAATCAAAGCCAAATATTTTGATCCTAGTATAGTCCTATTTTTATATCACAGCTATTCCTTTGAACAGAAGAGGAAATATATGTCCATTTTGCCACTGTATCATGAAAGAACTGGAGTTGAGGTGCAATGTGATTATCACTTGACAAAATCAGAGCACAATTTATTGATTCTTTTTGTTGCTGTTCTTGGCAGTGGAAATTGAACCCAGGGACACTCTACCACTGACTGAGCTACACTCCCAGTCCTTTTTATTTTTCATTTTGAGATAGCATCTTGCTAAGTTGCTGAGACTGGTCTTAAACTTGTGATCCTCCTGCCTCAGCCTCCCACACTTACAACTTTAAGCCCTATCCCTATAATCTCAAAGAATGTCTGACATATATGATAGGCTAGATAGATGAAATGTAAGATCAATGCATTAAAAAAAAATAATAAATGAGTACTAAAGTCAAGCAATCATCTTGTTCCATTCCAGATATAGTGAAATGTTAAAGACTCCTTTATTTATTTATTTATTTATTGGTACTGGGGATTGGATCCAGAGGTGTTCAACTTCCCAGCCCAATTTTATTTTTCATTTAGAAACAGGGGCTCACTAGGCTACTGAGAGCCTCATTAAGTTGTCAAGGCTGGCTTTAAACCTGGGATCCTCCTGTCTCAGCCTCCCAAGTCCTGGGATTGCAGTGTGCACCACCACTGCTTTTAAGAGACTTACTAATTAGTAGGGGCTACTTATATATCCATAAGAAAATGTCACACAGTGTGAACAGTCCTGAAGTAATAAGCATGCAAGATGTTTCTAGACATTTACATTTATATGAAAATGGTACATAAGTTGAGCGAATCTTTACTGGCAGGTGATATTTCAGTTTGACCTTAAAAGACTAATCAGATCTTACATCAAAGAGAGAGAGAATACATCATGCAGAAAAGTGAAATGTGGTTCCATATGAGACTGCTTCTTCAGTGTGGGTCAGGGGAGCTGGAGACAGCAAAGTGCATCTGTGGAGCAGTACTGGCACTTTGCTAAAGACATTGTTTTGTATCCTATGGTGATGAATGAATTTCTACTTTAGAACATTAACCTGGTGGCAGCAGGGAGGACTGACTGGAGTAGAGAGAGCCGCAAGCCAGATGTTTTGTTTGTGTCTTACTTGAAAGCGAGAAAGTGAACTCCTGAACCCACAGAAAGAGGATGAAAATGAGGAGGCAGAATCTAGAGGTGACCAGGCAGAAGTAGGAACAAAATTACTTTTGTGAGGCTTGAAGCTTCTACAAATGTGAGAGTTCTCTTTAAGAAAAAGTGTTCAAAAATACAGATACATATATTTACTTATAATGAAGAAAGAATTAATAAAACATTATTAACTTTTAAAGACTAAGTTCTACTAACCAGGTAAAATAGAAAAAGACATCCCTGACACATCTTGATCTTTTTTTTTTTTTTTTTTTTTTTTTGCAGTACTGGGGATTGAACTCAAGGGCATTCTACCTCCGAGCTATACCCCCAGCTCTATTTTTTATTCTTTATTTTGAAACAGGGTCTCACTAAGTTGCGGAGTGCCTCAATAGGTAGCTGAGGCTGGCCACAAACCCGGATCCTCCAGTCTCAGCCTCCCGAATGCTGAGATTACAAGCGTGTGCCACCACGCCCGGCTAAAAACTTTTTTGATAAATACTTTTAATACATTTTTACGACAATGATTTGTATAATAATATTTCTATAGATAAATTAGAAAAAATGAAGATTTTTTTATATTGCAATCAATCAAACATTTTATTGATGCCAGAAGTGGTGGTGCGCACCTGTAATCTCAGTACTTGGGAAACAGGAGGATAACAGGTTTGAAGCCAACCTCAGCAATTTAGCAAGGTTCTCAGCAACCTAGCAAGAATCTGTTTCCAAATAAAAAATAAAATAGGGCTAGGGGTGGTGTATCTAATGTCCCTAGGTTTAATTCCCAGCAACACACACACACACACACACACACACACACACACTCACGACAAAAATCTCAACTTTTAATGCAAAAAATGTGGCTTTGCATATAGTTTTATTTGTTTCTTATAGTATTACTGCAAGTTATGCCCTTCAAACATAGGGATTCTGATAAGTATCATTTAAAAAAGTTATTGACCAGAAAAGGAAGAAAATAATACAGCAGATTTTGAATTATACAGGCTGCATTATAAACCATATTTCTATCCAGAAATAACTTTTGTTTTGACTGGACACTTATATGAACAAAGTGTTCTTTTAAATTATACATGTTTGATAATTGGAAGAGTTTTACACATATTTTCTGCCGGTTCTGCAAATATTAAGTCACAATTGTCCTCTGTTCTCATAGTTCCAGTGAAAGATGCTGGAGTATACCTTCATACACTGGTAAATTATTGTCACTTCACCTTCTTGCTGTGATGCTGGGTGTATTCACACAATGAGTAGCAAGAGTTCTTCTGGAAGCCATGCCTGCTGCAGAAAGCAAGAAGTTGTAGAACAATTAATAGAATTGGATGAAATTACATCTATATATTCTAATAAACCAAAACTGAAGTAATTTCAAATCAATTGCCCCTTAACTGGATTTCAGGCATGTCTTGTGTTCACCAACAATTCCCAACAGGAAGGGGAGTGTGATGGAGGCAAATCACTGTGGAGACTGACATCGTAACTCATGGAGGGTCTTACTTTTGAAGATGTTAGAAAAACCTGTGAACATAGAAACACATCAGCAGGGCCCTGCTCAGATCTTGGGAAGGAGTCTGTACATGCAAGAGGCCCCTAAGTTTACACTAGAATAGCTAATGGTGAAGATGCCGTTAGGAAATAAATCACTGGAGACTGGCTGGATATGAAGGATGATAAAGTCAGGAATAATAATAATAATAATAATAATAATAATAATAATAATAATAATAAAAGCCTGGTGGATTTTTCTAGCTTTTGTTACTGGTTGGATGATAGCATGATAAAAAAAAAATGGGGTGAACAATTTTCTAGGTTTTATTGTCCTATTTTTAGCGCTGAAATTCCTATATATCAAGGAAACACCTCCCTAGGATGTAAAACTCTCGATTTTTGGATGAGAAATAGTAGAGGTGTACCAAACTGTAAAGGCAGTCCAAAAAGTAAGGACTAAAAGATAAATTGGTTTTAGTGTCAAATGAATACAGAATAGATTTTCTGCCTTTCACAGTTGCTGTTGTTTTCAGCTCCGACAGCCAATGTTGGCAATTAAGATTTGCAGTTCTCAGTAATGGATTATGCTTTGCCTGGTCGCTGTGAGTGACACAATTGATGTGTGAAACTTTAGTGTACTGTAATCATGAGCATTAAGAATCTATGTTTAACCTTGCCTATAAATTGACTGTAGTGCTTTGTATTGAGATGGTACTTATAGAAAAAAAAAATGAAAACAACCCAAATGAGAACAGAGACTATTTATTTGGAGGTTGCTCAATAGCAAGGGACTTAGTCACTACCACTTGCACTTGGCAGAGATTCAAAGGCAGACAGGTGAGTTTAAAAACTTTCTGGTAGAACAAAGCAGAGACTTCAAGTGTACCTCATTTGGAAGTTTTTGACACAGAGAAGCTGGAAGTAGGTTAATTAGAAGTAATTGGTTTGAGGTATGTATTTAGCTTTTTCTCATTTGTCTTGAGCTAGAAGGCAGGGTGAATGTAAGGGATACTGGTTGTTGCTGCCAAATCCTGATCACTCTGGGCTGATTGCTGCAGAAGTTTTAGGTTAGAGTTCTATATATGGTATGACCTTTCTCTAGCTTTATATTCAGGAATGCATTCATATTTGCACATAAATATGTGGTCTATTTCCTACCTCAAACCTCCCCTTTATTTCCTCTCTTCCCTACTAATCCCCTTCTACTACCCTAAGGGACTCTTTCCTAATTTTCATGAGGTCCTATTTTTCTCTCTAACTTCCACATATGAGAGAAAACATACAGCCTGGATTTTATGAGCCTTTCTGATCTCACTCAGCATGATTTTTCTACAATTCTGTCCATTTCCCTACAAATGACATAATTTTGTTCTTCTTTATGGCTGAATAAAACTCCATTGCGCATGTATACCTCATTTCCTTCATCCATTCAATCAGGAAAAATGCAAATCAAAACTACAATAAGAAGCCCACACTTATAATCCCAGTACTTGGGAGGCTGATACTGGAGCATCTGGGTTCACGGCCAGCCTCAGAAAAAGACAATTGTCTCAGAAAAAGACAATTATTAGAAAGGCAATCATCAATAATACAAACAATAGTGCTGATGAGAATGTGGGAGAAAAGGACCACTTATACATTGTTGGTGGGATTGTAAATTAGTACGACCACTAAGGAGATCAGTAGGGAGCCCCATAAAAAGACTAGGATTGGAACCATCATATGACCCAGGTATACCACTCCTCAGTTATCTTTCCAAAATCATTAAAGTCATACTACTATAGTGATATATGCATACCCATGTTTATAGCAGCACAATTCATAATAGCCAAATTATGGAAACAACCTAGGTATCTAATTTTTCTCTTTTAGATATAGAAGGAAATAGTCTCCTTTGGGCTTGGTCTTCAATATGGCTATCACTATTGCTTAATATATAAAAGATATTAAGATTTTGGCTTTTTATAAAATCATAATTTTGAAGTATGGAACAATAGAAATAATATACTTCTTTAGTTTGGAGAAAATATTGAGTATGTGAGTAGATAAAGAGATTATAGTAAAAAAGAAGTTATGTGTTATTTCCTTAAACCATTTGAGGATCTTTCAAGAAAGCCCAAGGCAACTAGAAAAAGATGAATTGGCTGCACTTGAGTTTTGAAACAAAAGCTCATGTAGAGAAAATGACTCATTCTTAGAAATAATACTGCTTTAGGGGTCAAAAAGATTTTACCAGAAAAAAGCAATGAAGTTAAGCATAAGTTTTTCAATTTCTTTACTAAAACTGCCAGTTATTTTGAATTTAGATTCAGCTTAACCAGTTCAAATTACCAGTGTGCTTTAAAACTATTTTCCCTGATAGTTTACCTTATGATAACATTCAATGTGTTTAGAAATGTTCTAAAGGATGACATTTGAAACATGGAGAGTCTATATGATAAATTTATAGATGGAAAGGAACTTCTTAAGCATAAAATAAGCTTGTAGATACAAAAGAGAAAGACATTTCAGGAGAGCTGGAAAAAAAATCCCTACAAATCTAAAAACCTATTTCTAGTAAGTAAAATCTTAAATAATTGAGCTCAGGGGCATTCTACCTCCGAGCTATACCCCCAGCCCTATTTTTTATTTTTATTTATTTATTTATTTATTTTTGTGGTATTGGGGATTGAACTCAGGGGCGTTCTACCTCCGAGCTATACCCTCAGCCCTATTTTTTATTCTTTATTTTGAAACCGAGTCTCACTAAGTTGCGGAGTGCCTCACTAGGTAGCTGAGGCTGGCTGCGAACCCAGATCCTCTGGACTCAGCCTCCCGAATGCTGGGATTACAAGTGTGCGCCAACATGCCCGGCTCTATTTTTTATTCTTTATTTTGAAACCGAGTCTCACTAGATTGCGGAGTGCCTCACTAGGTAGCTGAAGCTGGCTGCGAACCCAGATCCTCTGGACTCAGCCTCCTGAATGCTGGGATTACAAGCGTGCGCCACCACGACCGGCTTGAACACTTTTATTGAGAGTTTTACAGTGAAGTAATCACATTTGACTAACAGCAGAAATCAGTATAATGTGAGCTTGATTAAAAACAGAGAGCCAATGAGAATTTCCTGTTTGGCCGCGTTGAGCTTCACCATTACATAAAAGATACATGAAAGAACAGAGCTTCATCCTTTACACAGTAGGTCATTTAGAGCATATCATCAGAAGAGGAAGGGAAAATATTCTAGGGTCTCATAGGACAGACAGAAACATGTTGTGGTTTGGAATTAGAATGTCCTCCTAGATCTCAGAGAGACGAGGCAGCCATGTTAGAGGTGGGGCTTGATTGCTCAGGGCAGGTCACTGGGGATGTGGACTTAGAGACGGCCTCTGTCTATGAACCCCCTTCACTTGTTTTTTCTCCTGCTTCCGGCCTCAATGATGTGAGACCAGAGCCCTCTCTCTCTCCTCCCCCCACATGCCCTGAGATCTGCAGATTTCACCTGGTACACCATGGACTGAACCCCTGAAATCTCCAGAACTGTGAGCAAATAAATCTTCCTCTAAATTGTTGTGGTCAAGTTATGTTTTGTTAAATATAGATAATACCTGTTTGCTTAGTCTGTATTTATTTTATTCTTTTAAAGTTTCTTATATGTAACTCTGTTTGAAACCATATAGAATGTAGTTTACCAAATTTAAATAACCAGTGAAGGGTTAATAAAGGAGTTAAATTAAATGGCTCTATCAAAGGACAGAAAGAAAATTATAAATTACAAACATATTGTTATATTTTCTCCACACATATTATTTGTATAATTAATTTTAATTGCCTAATTTGTTTAATTTCTTCTAATTGCTCCTGTTGCCTAGCTACACCACTTGGTTTAAATTATAGCATTTATATAACAGAAAAGTAAATGATAAGTAAAAATCTACTCTTTTCTTTTGCTGTGATTTTTAAATAAGTCAGTCCCTTGTAACTTTGAATATTTATTGTAATCTATATGAACATTTTTGACAATGCCACTTTGAAAACTGAGCTGATTATATTTTTAAAGAGCCTCAAATTTCTATGCTTTTGAATAAATGGCTTTGATTAATTTGTTTATAAATAAAAGCATCAGAGTAAATATAGCCTTTTAAACATGATATAAATCTCTGTGGTATATGTGATTACATATACATATATGTATATGTATTGGTTTTTCTTTAGAAGATATTTTAAATGTTATTTTGCTTTTCTATTGTGTTCTAACTTTTGGACTTTCATATGTGTTTTCAAATGTTATCTTTCTTTTGCAAAAGATTTTTTAGTATTTTATTGGTGCATTATATAATTATACATTGAAGTGAGATTCAAAATGATACATTCATATAAGCACACAACATTTCTTGTTATGGTTCCTTCCTTATCCCATCCTGCTACCCACTTCTCTCTTCCCTTATATAATAGTAAGATTGTACTATATAGGACATAATATGATATAATATTATATATGGAAATAATATCATTTGGTCTGTTTTCTTCCTCAAGATATTGATTATTTCTTTCACTTTATAGATTGTTTTGTTACCTTGATATTTTGCCTTACAACAAATTTTTTTTTTGCCATAAGTGTTCTTAAGCTAGCATTTAGCTTTCCCTCTGCAGTTATGAATTAAATCATTTAAGTCATCTATTTTATTAACAAATGCCTCTGATAAACTTGTTTCTATGTCTATCTCTAAATATTACAGTAAAACACCTGTAAAAAAGCAATGCTGAATGCCTCTTACATTTTTACTCAATACAAAACAATTATAGTTTCATTTAGTAAAATATCTACTAGGTTTTCAGAGTTCCAAATTAGCAAATTATGAATAAGGCATGTCAATGTTATAGAATTACTTTAATATTTCTTAGACATAAATAGGTATATAGATGGAGAAATAAATAAGATTCTTGAAATCTGTGTTCATCAAAATTAACTGAAAGGAAGCCATGGATTAAATGCTTCATCAAATGCTAACAAATTTCATCATTTGACAACTGAATGCTAAAGTTTCAAATAAAACAATAGACACTAAACTCATTCTAAAAAATGTGAAATCCAAATAATTCCAAGAAGAATTCTAATGATGCTTTTTATTGGGATTTTGCCCATAACTATATTTAGATTCATTATTTTTTTGTTATTATTTTCCCTAGCCATCTCAGTACTCTCATGTTCCCCTAGGACCCATGGGCTTTTAAATAGAGTGCAATAAACAACAGAGGCGGAAAAGAGTGAAGGAAATAGAGTGACACTTGTAATCAGAAAACCTGGCTTTTAGATAGATCTGTGCCTTTCAGACTGGGTGATTTCAGCTGAGTCACTTTTCTGAGTTTGATTTTTATCTACAAAATGGAGATGATGATTCTGAACCCATACCATTTTGAAGAGAAGTAATTAAGATCACACTTGTGGAAATGCCTAATGTAAAGTCTGGCACCTGGATGGCATTTAGAGCCTGCTTGGTTTTTCACTCTCTTACTTATTCATTCATTATTCATGATACAGTTCTGATTTTTAATCCCTAGAACTCTTTGTTCATTACTTCTTTTTTCCAACACCACGTCAGTAATTTGGCTTGTGCTTTTAATTTTTGCTGCTGCCACCTATTTTATAGAAAATGAAACCTTCTAAAATATACTGTATTTTTTCTTTCTCTAAAACATACACAAAATATTAAGGGATATTGAAAAGTAATAGTAAAAATTAATATTCCTAGAATTTTTCCCAACAGTGAATTTTTCTAGTTTTTTTTTTTTCTCTGAAATTTATTCCTAGATGTTTTTTGTTGTTTTGGGTGGGGAGATACTCCAAATCCTTTTCATGATGTAAATCAATGCAGCCCAATCTTCTGCCAATAATCAGTTTAACTGGTGAATGTAACTTATTGTGTTCCAGTCCAAAACAGGTTCTTCATGAAAGTTATGCCAAAACTTAAAGGATCCTTAGTCTCCTGAAATTTCTCCCAGGATACTATTCTCCTTTTCCTTCTCAGTCTTTAATGTCCCAACCCTTTCTACCAAGATTTGTTTGTTTGCTTATTTGGTTTTTGTTTTCTCAGATGTGTACTGAGTAACTAACTACCAAGTAGATATTTTGAGGCACTTGGAACCTACCTTTGCCTGGTTCTAGTCTCAGGACTTCACATTTCTCTTGACCCACTTTGCTGCTCCTGAAAGCCTTTATGGCTTTGGTTCTTGGAAACTCTACCATGCCTTCTGACTTCTTGTTCTTTTTATGCAGTTTTTCAGGGTTCTGTTTAGTTTTAGCATCATAGTTAGGGCTATCCTGCCCAGAATGTTTTATTGGTAGGAACTAGTCTTACTGTCATACTAGTTGTCAGCAGGCTTTGACAATAGACCTGTGTGTTCTATTATTTTTTTTCCCTGAGAGGGAAAAATTTGACATCTTCCTAAAGCTTATGCTTTCTCAAAACATTAAATCTTTCTTCAACAAATACTGGGTTAAGTGTTCATGACTTAAGATAAAAAACAAAAACAAAACCCAACCCAAACCAAGACAAAATATAGTCCTGAATCATGAGAGGTTCTCAACCCAACAGATAATTTACTAGTAGCTAATTTGTGTTCTATATGATAAATGGTATGCTGGAAGCAATCACGGATGCAGAAGTGGTGATCCACAAAGAAAGCTTCAGCAGTCCCTGAATTCTGTAGATTTGGCTTGGTAAAGTGGGTGTGGTGAGCATTTCAGAACATCATGTGCAAATACAGTACATGGCAATGCTACAGGCACACTTCTTTAAAGGATTTGGAAATCATTCTAGGAGCTAAAAAGTACATTTGAGATGTGTTAGGAAACACAGAATGGGATGTTTATAAGGGACAAATATGGAGAATTGAATGCAGTAGTGTTCGGTGAGGGGAAATAACTTGAAGAATGACTACATATTTGTACTTTTGTTTATTCTACTCAATTCATCTTTGTCCAAGCTCTTTGCCTCATTCCTTTTTCACAATCAGATAATCTAATCTACACAGCAGTGTTATTGATTTGTGATGGATAATATGCTATCTCTCAAGTACCAATTACTACATGGTTGTATCTTCTGGAGAAGTCAATGCTTAACATAATCACACAATGTATCTCTAAAGGTAAAATTCTAGCCATTTAAGGCAGGGCTGTAAAGAAATTGTTTAAGTATCATTTTTTCTACAATACTAGAAATGACTTCTGCTTACTATTTCTATAGTTTCATGCCTGCAAATGTAACACACACTTGAAGTATAATAAGATTGATTTTTCCCATATGGATAGACTGTGCCTTTAGCAGTTGTGAAACTTAAAAGTTCCATATTACACATGGATTGAATAAAATATTATAAGTTTATGCAAATTTGGTAGTTTGTGTCTTCTAAGAATTTGGTCCTTCTCGTCTAAATTATAAAATTTGTGGGTATAAAATTATTTGTAGTATTTATTAAGTTATCAATGCTCATTAATTAATTCAATAGTCATGACTTTTCTTTCTTACCTGATATTAATAATTTATACATTCCCTCTTTTCCTTTATTAGCCTAGCTAGAAACTTATCAGTTATATTGATCTTTTCAAAGAACCAGTTTTTTTTTTTTTGATCAATTAGTTTTTCTGTTGATTGTAGTGGTAAATAATGACTCTTTGACTCAAAAAAAAAAAAAAAAAAAAAAAAAAAAAAAAAAAAAAAAAAAAAAAAAAAAAAAAAAAAAAAAAAAAAAAAAAACCCAAAACTGATATCATAGAATTTGAGTGATAAATGAAATGTTTAATTCATGGAGCACATGTGTATGGTACACAAAAACTATAAATAAGGAAATAAATGATAAATGCTATGAGAAAAAAAAGGAAGGGTGGTAACAAGAGGAGTAGGCTGTTAACATAGGAGAGTCTGGGGAGATTTCCTGGAAAATAGTTGAGCTGAGTAATAAAACCTGAATCATGTAGATTAATGGATCAAGACAGTTTAAGAGAAAGGGAAACAGAAGTACAGGAGGTGGTGAATGCCTGGTGTGCTCAAGGAACAACAAAGAGTGGAAGTGGGTGACTCTAATAAATGCACTGGCATCTGCTAAACTGGCACAGGAATAACTATTGAAATGAGTGTAAAGCAAGTCCTTTAAGAAAGCCCAAATTATTAGAGAAATTTGTGCCCATTCTCCACTTATATTAGAAATATGAGACCTTTTAAGCTCTAATACCTACGTGCTATATAGAGGTTGAATGTTAAAAGTCAGACCTGTAGGAATCTCATTAAATTGTTTACATAGTCTCTTTCCATTATCTACTATGGATTTAATAGCTACCTGAAAATCCTAGTACCTGCCAGAGTCTTTCACTTAGTTTTTTTCCTTTACCTAGTTCTCAAATTTAATGTGCATAAACATTACCATACACAATTATACACATAAAGTTTAAAGGCATATGCAAGCATAGCAAAAAAAAGAATTTTTACTGTATATAATTAATTGGATTATATTCTGTCTTTAGAATCTTACTTCTAATTAAGTTACAATTAGCAATAATTACAAAACCACTATAGTTAATGAAAAGAAGCCCAGTTTTTCTGAGATATTGTATAAGGTTTTGCTTATGAAAATATTTAAATACATATGTGAATTAGGTAATCAAGGCATATTCTAAGAATTTTCATGTCAGTAATATGAAAATATTTCAATATCACAGGTCTCAGGTTGTTAAGTTATAGTTAAATATTAATAAAAGAGAATAAAACGTTGTCAGGGGACTATTATGTAGTTCACACCAATTACAAATTTGATCAATCATAATTTTTCCCTTTTATTAAGAAATATAAGGGGAAGATTGAGTTTCATTATTGGAAATACTAACATTGAGTAACATGTGTGCATATGTGAAGACCCCAATGTCAATCTCTGTACTCTGGGAAGGGGGAAGACAGGGAGGCAGGGGCGGGGCAGCAAGTGCTGTGTGCATGTATGTCAATGTCAACATGATTTACATTATTGCGTGAGATGATAATGCACCAATAAAAGCACGTTAAAATATAACTTGGTGATACTATTTAATAAAAATTTTGCAGTGTAGTACCAGCTCTGCCTGCACAGGCAACAGAAAATACCTAAGTTACTTAAAGGAGTAGGTTTTGTTCATTAGCCAACATAGATACTGTCATTGCAGTTTGCTAGAATGGGTTTCTTGGTAGTACAAAATATGATCAAGGGGTGTGATCTACACTGCTGAGCTCGGTCTCCGGGGATGACCTCAGTCTTAAGTGGCAAACATGGTTTATTTTAGTCTATATTTCTTCCAGTGGGTATTTACTGAGAACTTATCATGTGCACATGAATCCTTGCACTAGATACTGAGAACACCTCTAACTTCCAGGAGCTCATTGTCTGGTGCGTAACAATAGGAAAGCAACTGGCTACACCGTGATATAGGTACAGATGAATGTAGTAACTTACACCAGCAAAATGATCCTGTATTTTTTTTTTTTTTAGTTTTATGTAATTAGTGGATTTTTGACTTCATGCATATTGACATACAGAAATAATTATGAATAGGAAGAAGGAGAAATGTGTAATACTTCTTATGGTTCTACACATATCTATCATCTCTCCTAGACGGCTGAGAATCTTTGATCTGGATATGTACCTTGTGTGTTTTGTTCTCTCATTCCTGGAATAATGCTGTGCATGTAAGTAACACTCAAGAATGACTGACACACTGAATTAATTGCCCTCTCACTTGATCATATTTTTAATCTTGATAATTGTTTGTGTTCAGATAGGGATAATACAAATGATGGCTATTTCTGTATTAAAAATGAAAATTCCTAGTTATAGGTTTCCCTCAAGTCACATGTCTTTTCTGTCTCTCTTTTATTGTTCAAGGAAACATTTTATCAGCACTGATTCTACTATATAGTGAATGCACAGGTAAAATTTATACCAACTAGCTTCTATTTAACATCCATTCACATCCTAAAACAATGATACACTTTTCCTAAGATTTATTAAAATATTTTAGATACATTTATTATATTGCTTAGAAAAGCACACTGGAATTAATTTAAAAATCAATTTAAAGTCATAGCCCCAAATCAAACAATTAGCTAAGCCTTCTGGTGAGTTTAATAAAATGATATCTCTGTACATGTGGATGCTCTACAATAGTATTTTATAATAATTTACACACAATATTGTGCATTATATGCCTGGTAACCTCCTGTTTGCCAACAAATGACTCCTCCACTCTTATATTAATAATGGTAATACTGAATTAAATTGTGATATTAATCTGTTTAACCTCTAAATACATTTTGCCAGTATTTGCATCATCGATTCAGGAAAACCAGTTAGGAGATAAAGAAGTCACTCAAACACTCATGAGCATGTTATCTCTAAACTGACAGTTGTGAAGTTGTGATGTTTTTATGCTTTAGATCTGGAATGTTCCCCAAGATCTCATGGTCCCCAGTGCATCACGGTTCAGCGGTGGTGCTTTTAGGCAATGAATGGATCATGAGGGCTTTGACCTCAGCAGTGGATTTATCCATTGTTAGCTGGATGGAGTACTGGGAGGTGTGACCTATTTGAATGAAGTAGGTCATGGGGCCTTTCCCTTCAAGGGTTTATCTTCTCTAGAACACTTCCTCTCTCTCACTCTCTTTCTCTACTTCACAACCACCATGAGCTTTCTTCTGCCATGGAAAAATATTAGGCAACACACCTTTCACATGTTGGAACCAGTCAAAGATGGAATGAATCCTCTGAAACCATCAGGCAAAATAAGTCTTTCCTCTTCTAGGCTGTTCCTGTCAAGTATTTTGTTCATAGTGATGAAAAGCTGATTAATATCGATGTCTTATCTCCATTACTTTCCTAATTAGTGTTGATTGATCTTTGATTACTACTATTACTATTAGAATGCTTTAGGTTTTATGCCTCCAAATAACTGACATAATTTGATAACCATTAATCGTAAATGACTATTAATAGCTATTAATTGACTTTTATTATAAACTATTCTTTTTTTTTTTTGCGGTACTGGGGATTGAACTCAGGGGCATTCTACCTCTGAGCTATATCCCCAGCCCTATTTTTTTTATTCTTTATTTTGAAACCGAGTCTCATTTAGTTGCAGAATGCCTCACTAGGTAGCTGAGGCAGAACGCGAAGCCGGATCCTCCAGTCTCAGCCTCCTGAATGCTGGGATTACAAGTGTGTGCCACCACGCCTGGCTTATAAACTATTCTTAAGTGTAAACCATCAAAGCATAAGAATGACTGCACTTTGTACATTGAGTCTTGTAAAGGTATTCATTCTAATTTAATTTTTTCCATAATAAAATATAGTTTTTGTAGATTAGAATAATGTAGACCTTATTGGCAAATATGCATTAACATTTTTAAGTGCACCTGGTCTTGGAAAAAATTCAATTTTCTTTCATCATGTCTTACATTTCTCCATATAAATTAATAATAATTAACTTGTTGTGACACTATTGAAATTCAAAGTGACTTTCAACTATTAATAAATCTTAAGTAAATATCAAGTAGTATGGTTAAGAAGGCTCATAAACTAATTTCTGGAAATCTACCAGGATTTACTGTTACATAAAAATGAAGTCCTGATAGCAATGAAAAGGAGACAGTGCAGAGAATAATATCTAATTGTATTATCAAAATGCAAAGATATTTAACAAATGTTTGTTTCTTACCATTGCTATTGGTAAAATCAGAGAGAATATAATTGTAGTGAGTCTAATATTTTTGTAAGTAAAATATCATCCATGCTTCTAAGTTTTCAAGATCTGAATTGTTAACAAAATTCTGATCATAGAAACCAAATTAATGAATAGCTAGCATAATTCTTAGCATAATTCTCTGGAATATAAATCATTTCTGTAGTGCTCTTGCAGAACCTGGAAAAAACAATAAAATATTAACATTCCTGAAAGTACTTCAAGTGTGAAAATTCTGGGTGGTAGATTGGAAAGATATGTGCATGACTTAGGTAGAATCTAGCAGAGAGCAATGTAGATTGTATATCCTTTTGGTTGGGGTTATAAAAATTGTAAACCCTGACATATTTTAGTCCTGATGGAATATTATCCAACATCTACTTTTATGAAGTCTATAAAAAGGCAGAG
This sequence comes from Graphiurus murinus, assembly GCA_004027655.1. Classification (NCBI taxonomy): domain Eukaryota; kingdom Metazoa; phylum Chordata; class Mammalia; order Rodentia; family Gliridae; genus Graphiurus; species Graphiurus murinus. The sequence goes on from PVLC010006758.1 coordinate 56,893, forward strand.
CTAAGCTTCTTTTTTTTTTTCCTTTCTGAAAAATTAGTTTCACATATACTGAAATAATTTGAAGGCTTTTGCTTGAGAGAGTGTGAGGACAAGAAAATTCCTTGATTTGAATATAACATGGGGGAAAACTTGACTCAGCTGCTGAGGATTGCTTCATGTTAAGCACATTGCATTTTTATGTTCTTGCTGGAGGAGTTTGTGAAGGAGACTTATGCATTTCTACTAAATAACTGAGCATGGCATTTAGTTTTTAAAAAAATACCTAGGTAAATAAGACCATATATTGATAAAGATATGATTATTTTAACTGGACTTCTCTATTTCATATGTGTTGTTTTAGTCTGGGGTAAGAAGAGTTTTTATAAAAACTAGGCTTGGAGAGATCCTCTTTTGGAATCCCTGTGTGAGGAAGTCTGTGGACCAGCTCCTCCACAAGCAATCATCACTGGTGATAAGGAAACAAACAAACCCATGACAATGTAAAGTATCTGAAAGTTATGGAAAACAAATGAATATTCATTCTATAAACTTACAGAATCTCAGTAAGTACCATTGAAGCACTGTGCTGTGATCTGCTTCCCATCCCTGTACTCAGTATGATAGAATCTATATTGTAGGGGAGTGTATATTTTTCATCTTTCCATCCCTATAAGAAGCTTTTGAATTAATCAGCTTATGAAGAAAAGAGGCTTCTTTTGACTTGTAGTTTTGGAGGTTTCAACCTATAATTGGTTGGCTTCATTGTTCTGGGACCAGTGTCTAAGCGTCAGCCCATAATGGTAGGGGTGCGTGGAAGAGCAGAACCATTTACCTGAGGGCCAGGAAGTGAAAGAGGAAGAGAAAAGAGATTGGTTCCACTCTTCCCTTCCTGGGCATACCCCTAGCAAACTGAAAACTCCTAGGCCTTGCCTATTAAAGTTTTCAAGATCTTCTAGTAGTGTTAACCTGGGACCAAGCTTCTATTACATGGGCCTCTGGAGGATATTTAAGATCCACACCATAGCAGAATGTATAGCCAAGAATATGGGTCTTGCTATTTTCCAGCTCCCAAAGACTATAGCACTTATTTAACCTCAAACTTGGTAGCTCTAAATAATCCTATATGCAGGAGTTCAAAACATGTCGTCATAGCTTTTCTTCCCCTGAAGAGTCTAGGAAGGAATCCCTTCCTTGTTTCTTCCAATTTCTTGTTTCTAGACATTCCTTAGTCTGTTTCCATTTCTCTCTCATCGGTCTCTGTGGTCACATTTCTTCCTCTGCATCTCTCCTCTGAGCATCAGTTATAAGGATGCTTGTCCTTGCATTTAAGGCTCATCTAGATAATCCAGAATGATCTGCTCATCTCAATATCCTTCAGTCAATTACATCTACAGAAAAAAACACACCCTTTTCCCAAATAAGGTTTCAGTCACAAATTCTAGGTAGGGAAAGGGCATGGGTATATCTTTTGGGGATCAACAGTCTACCTTTGATCTCTAAAAATTTATTTTTTTCTCGTGAACAAAACAATAACCCCATTGCAACATCTCCTGAGGATAAACTTCTTAAATTACCAACTCTGTGTCTAAAATTTTATCTACCAATGACTCAGAAGCCCTAAGTGTTATCATCTCAATCACCTAAAGCAGATATTGGTGACACACTGGGTATGATCCATCTTGGAACGAAATTCTCTTCACTGGCTAACCTGTGAAACTAGAAAATACAATGATGGAATAGGGATGTGACAATAGAAGGAATAAAGGAGTTGTTAGTCTCAGGTAAGATCAACCCCCAGGAGGCCAAATTCAATTCAATATCAAGGCCTGGGAATAATCCTTTATGTCATGGGCATCTCCTTCTGGGTCCATGGCTTTGTTGTCTGAGCCTCTGTAGTTGAGACAGCTTTCTGGGCTCTGTTCCCAGAAGCAGTACTTTAAGCCTTGGCCTCTGTGTCTGGTGTCTCAACAAGCTTCTTTCCTTCTCTTGTGTCCAGCTTCTGCCTTAGGGCATAGTGCATTATGTCTTTGCACACATATCTCTGTAGGTCTCCATGCTTGTGTCTCACTTCTCTGGGTCATTCTTCCTTTTTCTTTTCTTTTTATCGTGTGTGTGTGTGTGTGTGTGTGTGTGCGCGCTTTGCTGAGGATTAAACCCAGAGGTATTTTACCTCTGAGCTACACCCCCAGTCCTATTTTATTTTTTATTTGGAAACAGGATCTCTCCAAGTTGCTGAGAGGCTCGCTAAGTTGTTGAGGCTGGCTGTGAACTTGCGGATCCTCCTGTCTCAACCTCCCAAGTACTAGAATTACAGGTATTCACCACCACACCAAGCTCACTCTTGCTTTTTCTTAAAGGAAAGAGATGTTTGTAGCCATGTAGCATTATCAGCTCTTCCTTATAGAATTTTGGAAATCCAACAAACTTGTCACTTGATTTTGTCATACCTTTGTCTGGTAGTACAACTGGCAGTGTTTCTATTGAAATTATATGTTCAAAAATCTTGTGAGTAAGTCGATGTGGTGGCACATACTTGTAATCCCAGTATTTGGGAGGCTGAGATAGGAGGTTGCAGGTTCAAAGTCAGCCTCAGCAACTTAGTGAGGCTCCTTAACAACTTAGTGAGACCCTGTTTCCAAATAAAAAATAAAATAGGGCTAGAGGTATACTCCAGAGGTAGGTGGCCCCTGGGTTCCACTCCTAGTACCACACACACACACACACACACACACACACACACACACACACACAAAGAAATGACAACAACAATGAAACCCTTGTAGTGGTTGGTGGGGTTGACACAGTAAGACAAGAGGGTGCCCCACAGATGTGCTTTATATTCTTCTCTTTTCCTAGCTTCTGCTGAGATAATTGAGGGAATCTATAAACTCTACTCCAAATCTCTTCAGTAAATTCTTGTCTACCTCAAATAGAAATTCTCTCTGGAAATGCACCAATAAATGTTTTTAAGGAAAATTCTCTCTGGAACCTACTATCCTGATGGTGAGTTTGATGTTGGTGTCTCCTGCAGTTTGACGAAGCTGAACATTTCCTAAATTCTTGGTCCTTTTTGCTTAATAATTCTCTACTTACTTTCTTGCATTTTACTATAAGGATCAAGAAAAAACCCAACCACACTTTTCAACACATTACTTCAAATTCTCCTTAGCTAAACAACTAAGTTCATCACTTACAAATTTTGCTGTCTGCACAACTGTAGAACATAGTTAAGCCACATTTTCTCTGACTGTGTAACAAGATTCGCCTTCCCTCCAGTTTCCCATGACATTTTCCTCATTCCTCTCTGAGCCTTCACCAGGAGAACCTTTCACATTCATGTGTCTACCAACATTCAGTCTGTGACTATATGTTAACACTATTACGAAGAAAGTAGTATTTCCTTCTTTGTTTCTCTTGTTTTTATTCACTCTCTGAATACCAGTACCAGAAATGGCAAAAAGCAGCACTCAATTCCGTCTTGCAGACAGTGTGGATAGAATTCCTGTTGAAGATGATTGTGAGGGAAATTATTTCCAGTTGTTGGCAATGGAGATTTGTTTGAGAAGAAGTAACATTATTTACTTAATGTGGTTGTTTGGACAAGGGCGCCCCAAATGTCCTTTTGTTAAAAGTTTGCTCCCCAGTATGGCACTATCAAGAGGTAGGGACACCCTCAGAAGTGGAATTTAGTGGAAAATTCATAGGTCATTGACGTGTGCCCCGGGAAAGGATTTGGGGACCCCAGGCTCATCCTCCTTCTGTGTCTGTTTCCTAGCTCGTCTTGGCAGTTTGTTTTGTCTTGTGCGCACATGATGATGTGCTGCCCTCCTCAGCAGCCCAAAGAAAACGGGGCTGCCTGAGCCTGGACAGCAACCTCCAGAACTGTGAGTCAGAATAAACCTTTACTTTTTATAAGTTAGTTGCTTACAGTATTTCACTGCACTAATGCAAACTTGATTGCTACACTTGGTGTGCTGAATTAGGGCAAGTCAATTCAGGCAATTTGAGAAAAATTTACCTGATGGGCCACTACTTTATCCCCTAGGATCTATTTCAGAATAAGTGCTTACTGGCTAATTAGATGGGAGTTCCTATGAGTTACCTATGCCTCTGAGCCATGAAACAAAAGTGGTTGCTTTACTTTAAGGAAAGTCAATTGACTCATTAATGTTTACTTCATTATAGGATTGGCAGAAGAAGTTGAAATTATAAACAAGGATATAATATATTTTCTGAACAATAGCATTATTATTATTTTTGTGTGTGTGTGATACTAGGAATTGAACCCAGAGGCATTCTACTTCTGAGCTATACTCCTGGCCCTATTTTATTTTTATTTTGAAACAAGGTCTTTCTAGGTTGATGAGAGTCTCACTATTTGTTGAGGCTGTCCTGGATCCTGTGATCCTCCTGTCTCAGCCTTACAAATATTGGGATTATAAGCATGCACCACCACACCTAGCTTATTTTTTATTTTGAAACAGGGTCTCACTAAGTTTCTCAGTGCCTCACTAAGTTGCTGAGGCTGGTCAACAGTATTGAGATTACAGGTATTGTGCCACAACAGCATAATTTTTATAAAAAGATTTAAATGTAATGATTTATTGAAATTTTGGTATATATATATAATATATATGTATAATATATACATATATATGTAAATATACTATACATATACACAGGCACAACTATTTGCAAGTATATATAAATAATATATAATGATTTATAGTCCAAGTTTATCAGATATCATACGTAATTACATATACCATGTCACAAGTTACATATTATATGTGATCAATTCTCAATTATTCATCCCTCCAAAATGCATAATCTAAGGACTGGTAGAATTAAAATTAATTATGGAAATATACTTTTAATTACTTTGATGAGGGTGGACCAATATTAATTATTTGAAGTAGGAAGTTTTATGAGTTTTTTCCAAGCTCCAATAAGTATTCCCAGCTTTATCTCTGACTCTGTGGGCATGATTTTGGTTAAAAAGACTTAAGTACAATTATTTTATTTGATTTACTCTTCTTATAAAAATACATTGATAACTACTTACTGCTTAGAAATATTTAAGTAAACTATTTTATCTAATTTTTCTTATAAAATAAATATATTAATAATTACTTGTTAAAAATAAGAAAGAAATAGTCTTTATAATTAAAAGCATCATATAATTTTCCACACTTTTCCCATGTATACTCATTTGACTTTTGTCCTCAACAACGAACTCATATTTTTTAAAATCATATCTTAAACTTTTTTAAACATATTTTTTAAAAAACTGTCTTTCCATGTGAATTTTTATTAGTCTACTACACAATTTTAATGTCATCAGAATATGCCATTTTAAAACTATTTATTCAATATTGCCTTATTTTACTCTTTATTTTCATGTTTTCTGTCACCAGTTCTCACTTATGATCAGAGTGCCTGGACAAGGGCATCAGGAATACACAGTTCTAAGAGAGGGTTAGGCTGGACCTCTGAGCCAGCTCAGCCAAAGGATCGTGAGTGGGGTGAGGGAACAAGATAACAGGAGTGGAACTCGATTTCATTGCTCACACTGGTGTGGAGGAGGGGAATATTAAGGTGAAAAAATAGAACAGGGCAGTTCAAGGTCTTGGAACGTCCCTTTCTGGTTTTTGCTCACTTAGGCTGGGGAGTTGGGATATGTGCATGAGATGAGATGGTGAGATATATGCAGTGCTGCACTTCATACCAAATGAATGAATAAACCCAAAAGTAAGAATCCGACACAGAGGAAAGTATAAATACATTTAACTTTCCTCTCTTGCTCATCAAATTACATGTTGTAATCCCTTCCAAATAGGGATGACAAAATGCAAGCTCACAATATACTTAGTCTACCCTTAAATTCCTTCATTTTTATATTTACAGAGATAAAAAGGAAATTACAAGCTTAGAGCTTTGGCTCTTGTTTCTGCTGTTAGAATATGTAAACAGAGCTTAACTGTACATTTAGAGAACTTCTTTCAGTAGAGAAAGGGACTGTGCTATGGGAATGCGATATAGAGCCATTAATAGTCAGGTTAACTAATGTCCAACTTCAGTTAATAGGAGCTCAGCTCTGTATAGAAATATAACTTGTAATGTAAAGATAAAAGCTGATGCTTAGATTACAGTACATGCTGAAACTCTGTCTCTCATACTACTACTCATTTATTATATATTATACGTCAGGGGAAACGAGTTTAAGGAATCATCACACTTACTTCCCAAATAAAATTAATTAACTTGACAGAAATCTATATTATCTCCGTAAGGTAAGGCACTGTGCCATTGATACATTTTTGTACGTTACTTCATGGTTTTCAAAGTCCTTTTGAGGCTAGAAGTATTCTCAAATTAGATAACAATCCACACTCTTAGGTTCTTAAATTGAATCAAAATGCCATTGGGAATTTTGTTAACTTTATGCTAGATCTTAAAATAATAAACACAGCCACAGACACAAACATTTCCATGTGCAGTGCAAAGGTCTGTAGCACCCTTTTAAAATCTGTGCTGTGGCCTTCTGGATAAGAACATCTGTTTTTAAACATTTTGGTTTTCTGCACTTCTATACCAGGTACTCGGATCTATGTATAGGATTTTTTTTTTCTTTCATCTAACCATTCATGTTTTATTTCATAAAGAATGTCTAAAGGACAAATGAATTAATAACTAAAATGAATCAAATTCATACTGTATAAAACTATCCACAATTTAATAAATATTAGATATAGATGTATATACACAAAAAATGACAATATGGGAATATTTTAAGAGGATAACCAAGATTTTTCTCTTTAAACTTTTATATATAGTTATACATTAATCCATTTGAAATTAAGAAGATTCCTTCCTTCCTTCCTTCCTTCCTTCCTTCCTTCCTTCCTTCCTTCCTCCCTCCCTCCCTCCCTCCCTCCCTCCCTCCCTCCCTCCCTTCCTTCCGTCCTTCCTTCCATGGTACTAAGGATTGAACCCAGGTGTGTTCTACCTCTGAGCTACACTCCCATCCCACCAAAGGAAAAAAAAGACATTTTGTGATTTTGGGAAAAGCTCTCTCTGTTCATTTTATATTTCTGCCATCAGAATATCTGGACATACTTTTTTGGTGTTTTTTTTTTTTTTTATAATGATACTGTTTAAATTAGGGTTAATTTTTATGCTATGTAAACATCTGCAGTATAGTATGATATATATTTTTTGGTTTATTTCACAGTTACACCAACAATTGGCCTATAGATAAGACAAAATATAGCTCTACAACAAATTAAATTTCAATTCAATGAATATAGTCCTTCTTGTCATATGGCAACATTTAAGGAATTTCACACACAGCCCCATCACTATGCCATCACTACAGTACTCTTATACAACTTAAAGACTGTTTAATAGATGGGCTTCTTAAAAATTCGCCATAGTTTTTCAAGGGTTAGTGGTGATGGAACAGGCAGGAAAAAAAAAAAAAAGAAAAGAAAAGAAAAGAAAAGAAAGAAAGATACAGCCAGCAAATATTTATTACTATTAAGGTAATGTAAGCATAAACTATTGGCAGGCGGGTACCGGGTGCCGCAGAGCTGAGTGATGGACCAACTCCTGCATTTGGAGGAGAAACTGGGGAGAAGGCGTGGAAGGAAGATGGACTCGGTGGAGAAGGGGCCGCCACCTTGGTGTCCGATGCTGCAGCGGAATCCCGCGGCCTAGAGAAGCCCCAGAACCTGGCAGCTCTGGTACTGGCCGGGTGGCAGCAAGAGCATTCTACCAAAGAACATTAAACACCTGGCTGGGGTCCAGCTCGCAGGCTCGGTCCTGCGAGCGGCCCAGGATTCCGGGGTCTTCCAGAGTGTGTGGGTTTCAATAGACCCTGTTGAAATTGAGAACATGGCCACACAGTTTGGTGCACAGGTTCATCGAGGAAGTTCTGAAGCCTGGAAAGACAGCTCTACCTCACTAGACATCATCATAGAATTCCTTAATTATCACAATGAGCTAGACATTGTAGGAAATATGCAAGCGACTTCTCCGTGTTTACATCCTACTGACCTTCAAAAAGTTGCAGAAATGATTCAAGAGGAAGGACATGATTCCATTTTCTCTGTTGTGAGACGCCATCAGTTTCGATGGAGTGAAATTCAGAAAGGATTTCATGAAGTGACTGAACCCAGCGAAGCGGCCTCCTCGATGAGACTGGGACAGGGAATTAGATGAAAATGGCTCATTTTATTTTGCTGAGAGACATTTGATAGAGATGGGCTACTTACAGGGTGGAAAAATGGCATACTACGAAAGGAGAGCTGAAGCAGTGTGTATATAGATGTAGATATTGTTTGGCCTGTTGCAGAACCAAGAGTGTTAAGATTTGGCGATTTTGGCAAAGAGAAGCTTAAGGATAAAACTTTTGATTTGCCATATTGATGGATGTCTCACCGATGGCCACATTTATGTATCAAGAGACCAAAAAGAAATAATATCTTATGATATAAAAGATGCTATTGGGATAAGTTTATTAAAGAAAAGTGGTGCTAAGGTGAGGCTCATCTCAGAAAGGGGCTACTCCCAGCTGACACTCTGCCTTAAAGCTGGACTGCAAGATGGAGGGCAGCGTTTCAAACAAGTTGGCAGTTGTGGATGAATGGAGAAAAGAGACGGGCCTCACCTGGAAAGAAGTGGTCTATCTTGGAAATGAAGTGTCTGATGAAAAGTGCTTGAATCGAGTGGGCCTCAGTGGCAGTCCTGCTGATGCCTGTTTCGTGGCACATCTGCAAATGTTATGGGGGTCCTAGTGCCCTCCGAGAGTTTGCAAAGCATATTTTCCTACTGATGGAAAAAGTTAATAACTCATGCTCAAAATAGAAATTAATGTAATATTGGGAAAGGAAAGATGCAGCCTTCTTCAGCCACCTGTAATGCTGCAGAGGGTGTGACTTTGTGATTTATCGTAATATCTTTCAGAAACAAAGTCTTGGAAGATCCAAGATGGCGACTGAGTGAACCGTCTTTTCACAAACGCCCTGATTTGGATCTAAATTTACCATAAAAAGATCTTTTCAACAAAAGGAAAAAAGCGAAATTTGAACCACAAACAAATAAAGAAGATCAAGAAAGCAGAGCGGGGACAAGAAAAGACGCCATCGCGGAGCGATCCGCACTCCGCGCTCCGGGCGGACCCCCGCCGGCCCGGCTCTGCCAGGGCAGACAGCAGCCGGGCTCAGCGCCTAGGAGGTAGGCTGTGGAAGGGCAGGACCAGGAGCCTTGGGGGCCACCCAGACGCTGGGAACGGCGGGCCCCGGGACACAGCACCCCTGGCACCCTGCGCCGCACCCAGGCGGCGATCAGAACCGTGGGGCATTCAGCGTGGGCACCAGCGGGTCTGGGATCTGTCCCGGCACATCGCCTCAGCGCGGAACTGCGACCGCCCAGAGCCTGAAGTGGGACACAGCATCTTGGCGGAGGCCTGGGCCTGAGGCGGGAGCAGAGGGGCTGAGTCCGGGAGGGGCAGGATGAGTCAGCGGAAGCCGGTGGGCCGTGAAGTGGCGGCCCACCATCCCCCCTGCTAGCCCTTCCCAACCAGCTACCTGCCATCCGGCCAGACTATCACCAGCCTGCGCCCCTCAGCAACCCTGGAAAGTCCAGCAGGCAGGTCAGCCTCCAGGGATGGAAAAGGGAGCCTGAAGCAGATCGGCCAGGAGCCCAGCCTCTTGACTAGGGGAAGAGAGGGAGTGCTTGAAGCCTGGGCGTGAACTTGGAGCGCCTGGGTGGAGACCGGGTGATTTGGGGGACCCAGTGTGTGGCTGCCAACACCCTAGCCGCCAGCGTCTCTCAACCATCCTCCTCTCAGCTATCCAAACCATCATTGTCCGACTGCGCCCCCAGCTGTCCAGGAGGTGGAACAGGCCAAACAGCAGAGAACCGAACCTGCACGCCAGCCCCTCCCACCAACTTCCTGTTAGCTACACAGACCATCATTGTCCATTTGCGCCACCAGCCATCAAAACAGGAACAGGCCGAACTGCAGGGAGACGTAAGTCGAGTCACGCGCACCTCGAGTGCAGGGTGCGGGATTCACAAAACAAAGGATAGTCTCAGCCATTCGCCCTGCTAGAGCATAGACAGGGCTAGAAGGGTGGAGGAACCCAGGGCACACAGGGTCTCTGGAAAGGCCTGGCTCTTAGACTGCTAAAGCAAAAAGCAGAATCAGAGACTCAGCCAGACCCAGGGGAGAGTCCAGAGACATAAACTAGTAGTGGGCAACTCTCTGCCTGCACTGACAGAGCAAATTAAAATAAGTAAATAAATTAAAAACACCAAAGACACACGTGAAAATTTAAGCTTGGTTTTAATGACTGCTATTTGTAGATTTTGGGGTTTTTGTTCTTTTTTTTGTTTTCATTTTTTATTTTTT
>PVLC010006759.1:0-60000 GCA_004027655.1 Graphiurus murinus
GCACCCTAAGGCACATGATGTACTTACACAATTATATTAAGATCACTCACTGAACTGAACTTGAGAGGGAGGGAGGGCGAGGGAGCGGGGTGGGAATTGGGGAAAGGGTCAGATGAGAAATGTGTGCACATTTGTCTATATCAATTTGTACCTAACAAAAATGTATATATACAAAGCACGAATTATTACAATAAAAAAAAGCTAAATGTACAATTTACATGGGACCCAACAGTCCCACTCCTAGGTTGAAGAAGGGAAGAAGAAGGAGGAGGAGGAAAAGACTTATGTTCCCACAAAATCAAATTAGAATCAACCCTAATGCTTTTCAGCTGATGAATGGATAAACAAGCTGATACATTCATACAAGGCAATACTACATTGAACTACTGATACTAATACTGAACTGAACTACTGATATATGCAAACCACAGAGACGAAGCTCAAAGGCACTCTGTTAAATGACAGAAGCTAGATGTAGAAGGCAACCAAACATCTGATTCCATTTATACAGCAATACTCTAGGAATAGAAACCAGACCAGTGGTTGCATGGGGCCAATGGTGGGGAAAGAGGCTGATTACAAAGGGACATGGGAATTTATTAGGGTGGTGAAGATGTTCTATTACTAGATTGTGGTTGTAGTTACATGACTATGTATTTGTCAAAATTTGGGAAACTATAAACTCAAAAAGTAAGCTACATGGTATATAAATTAGAACACTTTTTAAAATGAGGGCACTCCCCTAAATTATCTAGAAGCTTACTTTACTTCTAAAAACAAAAAAATGTTAATACATAACCTCCTAAGATGCTGCTCTTAATTCATTCAAATTCCTTTCTCTTGCACTGCTCAGCTTCCCCTTGTATATAAGCAGTTTCCAGGTTGTTACCTATCCTGGAGACAATTATATCAACTACTACTTCTACAACACATACCCAGTAGTACCTTTTATCGTGGTTCTTTCTCCACTTCTTATCTTCTCTAGATTATAATTTTCAGACAACGAAGGACCTTGGCCTACAGTATACACCACACTGCCCATTAAAATGCCCGGCAGGACTGCTACAGAATGAGTAATAAATAAATTAGTCTACGCTTAGGTAATAGCTTCAAGTCTGAGTTCTTTAAAGACTGAGCTCCTTGAATACAGGGATTGTACATGCAAAATATTATATACACTGTGTAAATGCTCAAGAAAGTTTTTGAATAAATATTCAAAAAAGAATCCAGGCATGGTGGTGCACACCTGTAATCTCAGTTCTTGGGATTACAGAAAGATCACAGGTTTAATGCCAGCTTTAGCAATTTAGTGACACCCTGTTTCAAAATAAAAAGTAAAAAGGACTAGAGGTGTAGTTTGGTGGTAGAATGCCCCTGCCTTCAATCCCCAGTACAAGAAGAAGAAAAAGAAGAGGAAGAAAAAGAAAAGGAGGAGGAGGAGAAAAAGGAAGAAGGAAGGAAGGAAGGAAAGAAGGAAGGAAGGAAGACAAATTTCAGAGGAATATGGATGGTGCATGGGTGGACAAACTCACGGTTGTGGGCAGCACTGTGGTCTGGTAGGAGAGCTCTTTGAAGTGGAGCATATACCCTGGGCCACTTGGAACACCTGGCAACAGAGGGGACAGAGGGTACATGTGCCACCCTCCAGGTTGCACTGGCTAGGTTTCATCTCTTATCATGAGCTTTTTTCAGAATGGTTGGAAGGGAGACACTCAATTTGGATCCAGTTGGAATTACTAACAGGGGATGGGCTACAATACTGCAGGCAGGTTTCCAATTGTGTATCTTAGGCTTGAAACTTTTCCCAGAAGTAAAAATGATGAAAGCTTCATTTTTTAAGCATGGAAACAAAAAACACTTTATAAAAGGTTTAAGGCAATCTTTGCTTCCCTGTTATTCTTCTCTCTCCACCTCCTACTGTTGGTCCATCATTGAATTTTAATTTCTTTTGGGAAAGAGCAATGTTCCTTATAACTATTTTTCTTAAACTGGACTAAGTGGAAGCCTTGAATCTATTTTATTAGATGCATTTTATAAGGTTTTAATTGTAATAATTACAGTTAAAAAGTTCAACACCCCAAACATCCTAGTGCTTTAGGTGGCCTGGGGGTAATGGATCTCGTTAGAATGTATAACAACATAATGATCACTTATAAAGCCAAGATTTTATACTTTGAATCTGATGAATAACACACTGGATCCAGGAAGTACAGAATCCCATCTCCCTATCTTTTCACTGCTTCTAAAATAACACAGCCAACTAGGGCAGTTGGTCAAATGCTTTGGTGTGTGTGTGTGTGTGTGTGTGTGTGTGTGTGTGTGTGTGTGTGTGTGTGTGTGTGTTTTCTTCTGCTCTAAAACTTGGAGAAAAACATTTGTTTTTATTATACCATTTAATTAAAAGTGATTCATCCACTTACAATAAGCCTCTTCATTTAATGCAGAAAGGCTTTGTATAACTGGAAACTAGTAAGAAAAATCCTAAAACTCTTCAAGTGCTGCCTGGAATTCTTATGACAAAATTATTATTATTATTTTTTTAATTTTGTAGTACTGGGGATTGAACCTAGGGGCACTCTGCCACTGAGCTGCATCCCCAGCACTTTTTATTTTTTATTTTGAGATAGGGTTGCCCAGGCTGGCCTCCAACCTTCGATCCTCCTGCCTCAGTCTCCCAAGTACTAGGATTACAGGTGTGTTCCACCATGCCTGGTACCAAATTATTTTTGATACTTGACTGAGCATTCAAAATAGGCATGATTAGAAGTTTTAAAAGTGTCTTAGTTGGTGTTATGGTTTAGATATGGACTTCCCACCCCCAAAAGCTCATGTGTTGAAGGCTTGGCCCCCAGTGCAGCAGTGTTCAAAGGTGGGGTCTTGGAAAAGTGACTGGATAATGAGGGGTCTAACCTCATCAGTGGATTAATCCATTGCTGGGTTCATAACTGAATGGACTATTAGGAGGTGGTGAAAACTGTAGGAGGTGAAAACTGTAGGAGGTGGTGCTTAGCTGAAGGATATAGGTCATGGGGAACAAGGGGAGTCCTGAAAGGTGATATCTTATTGGATGCATTTTATAAAGTCTTAATTATAATATTAAATAATTAAAGAGGCCTAGCTTTTTTCCTCTCTCACTCTGGGCTTCTCTGTTGCCAGGAGGGGAAGCTTCACCAAGTGCTCCCTACCATGATGTTCTGCCTCAACAAGGTTTGATCATAGGGCCAGTTAGTTTTGTCCTGGACTCCAACTATTTTAACTACATGGCTTTCAGTATATACTCTGGGTCACAAGGGGGGCGGCTATGTAGGAGTATATAGATTTAATAAAAAGATTAACAGTGTCTGATTCTTTTTTGAATTGTTTGAACCATCCTTAATGGCAAGGGGCTGGAATTAAAAGACAGACTCATGTTACGAGCAATTTGGACTTTGAGGAAGTGAAGTCAGAATTTAAGCCCCACATAAAACTTTCTTTGCATTAAAACAACAAAGAGAAAAGATTAGAATCTCAGAATTGTGTGATATCCTACAGGAAAACAATCAACAAAAAGGTGAGACAGGTCAGGAAGGCCTGGGTTACCTTTGTCAGTGGGAGGGATGTAGAAAAGAAGTAGTACTATCATGACAAAGCCATTGGAAGCCAAGCACAAGTCATTCAGATTTAAAATCTGCAATGGAATAATTTTTAAAAAAGGAAAAGAAAAGCAGTGTGTGTTTAAAGCGTGCCCACTATTTTCTCTCAAAATTGTTTAGACCAATCCGTTCTGTCTAAGCAAATCAAGCCCTTGATTTCTGAGGGTGTGGATTGTGTGGAAGGTGGAGAGGCTGAGTCTGTTTGGAACTGTGAAGTCACGTGGAGTAAGAGCTGGAGTTACAGAAACTCAAAGCCCTGTGCAGGGTGAGTCACAGATCCAAAGATCCTGGTAGAGGAAACTTCAGTTAAGAATGAAGCAAGTTTTCTCCCATATGAGAAGCTAGAGAGGAGCTAGGAAAGAAAGTGGACCTCATAAAAACAAGAAGAGAGGCCAGTAGAGTAGTAGAAGGGGATGAGGGGAGGGAAACAGACCAAATAATGTTATGTGCATATATGAATGTATCACTATGAATCTCACTGTCATATGCAGGGAAGAAGGAGGTGTGGGGTTGGAAATAGAGCGAGGGGTATTGTGTGCATATACGAATGTATCATCATGGATCTCATTATGACATATAATTGCTATGCACCAATAAAAGATTAATAAAACAAGAATGAAGCAAGAGACCCTCGGATCTCAGAAGGCAGGGATACAGAGACAGAGAAAAGGACTGCTGTAACTTTCCCATCCTCTTGGATCTCAGCATTCTCTCAACACTGTATCCACCCAGGTATCTCCCTTTATTCAAGAGAATGTAAGATTTCTCTCCCTTGGAATCCAGCACTGTTTCACATGCAGAGAGATGAGAGGGAGACAAACACACTTGGATTCAAAATACCTGGACCATAGTCCTGGCTCCAACTATGCTACATGACTTTGGGCAAATTCCATAACCTTTCTGGTCTTCAGTTTTGAAAACTGTGAACTAAAGTTTACAGTATGTATTTCTCAGTGTAGCTGTAGACATTCAATATGAAAAAGGCCTGAAAGTGTGCCTGGGATACAATGGAACCCAGCAAGAAATAGACTAGCTGAATAAAATGATGAATGAGATAGCAATTTTTAAAAATGTTACCACAATTTCATTTTTAAAGAATTTCGTGGAAAATGTAGCCACTTCTTTGAGATACTGTATATTCAATAGAGAGGTGTTAAACAACAACAACAACAAAAAAAATCCCTCATCTAGTGGGTAGTTTAAGCCCAGGAGAATGACATTTACCACTAGAGAAACACAAAAATGTGGGGTAAAAATAATTCTGTCTACAGTATTCCAGGCCATCAGAAAACAATGGCATGCCAGAGGTTTTAGGTAGAACAGCATTAGAAGTTTGCTCTGGAGGTGGTGAGGAGCAACTGAACCTTCACTCATCTTGAGTGTTTGTATTACCACTCTGTGCAGGAATACAGTAATAAAAAATACAATAACCATTCCTGATTCCTGGCCCTGGGACTGGCTTGGCCATCTCCACAGCCACAGTTGCAGTGTGTGGTGACAAAGCTCTAGCAGTGGAAGAGAAGACCAGAGGTACTCACAGCAGGATGGTGAGTAGGGATAAACTGTGATTTGGGGTTTAGCATGATTTCCTCAATTGCCCAGTGAGCTGGGAAATTAAGATATTAAGGATATGTTGAATCACCATTTTTCCTTCCTTTTTTCTTTCCTTTTTTTTTTTGTGTGGTACTGGGGATTGAACCCAGGGGTGTTCTACTTCTGAGATAAGTTGCTCACAACCTCACTAAATTGCTGAGGCTGGCTTTGAACCTGCAACCTTCCTGTCAGTCTCCCAAGTACTGTGATTACAGACATGCATCACCACACTCAGCTAAACCTATTTGAAATTAGAGATTAGGTCAGACACAATGGCGCACGTCTATAATCTCAGTCCTTCGGCTGGGTAACTTAGGCCCCTTTTCAAAATCCAAAAAAAAATAAATAAATAAAAGGAAAAAGTACTGGGGTATGGCTTAGCGGTAGGATGCCCCTGGATTAAATTCCTGGTACTGTGGGGAAAAAATTAAAAATTAGAATTTTAACTCAGAATTTCTATTGTAAACTTAACTCTGTAAACAAGATGCTATGCTATAAATCCCTAAAAATTGTTAACCCCAAATAATTTTTTCTGCCCTGAATTCTCCAGGAATGATGACGGCACATTTCTAACAGTCAGGTGTACCGCTGCCAGTTTCAACCACGTAGAACACATTTTGTGGTATTTAGAGACACTAGAGGGATTTCTCCCTGCCTCACCTCCATTCCCAGTTCAGAGGACTGTAATCTTATACTGGGAGTACCATCTTAGGTAAGTGAAAGCTGAGCAGATAGTTTTGAAGCCGATCCATCTTGGAAATTCGATCGAGTCTGAGAACACCTCTGAGGTTGCTCCTGCTCTGTAGCTGGGAGCGGATGCACCTGGGCTCCTGCCAGTGCTTGCTTGCTGCCCAAGCACAGATGCACTCTAGGGTGTTTCTGCTCACAAGCAAAACTTTGGCTCATTTTTTTTCTTCGCAGCAACTAATGCCACAGAAAAAAATTCTGGCTTTGCAGTTTTTCTGCTGCCTTTAAACCTGTAAAGCTAAATGACACACTCACAATAAAATAAGGATAATTGCTCTTTTCTCCTTTGAAAAATCACCAGTGGCTATAAGATCTTTGGCCAAACTCGTCTGAAAGTCCAGATGTTCTCTCTTGCTCTCTCTCTCTCTCTCTCTGTCTTGTGTACACACATGCACTTCTAGACAAACAGTCATATGCAGTTGTAAGACAGCTAACATTTTATTGGACGCTGCTTGCAAATTTAGCCTTGCCACTGAGCATGTACCTGCAGCTGGCTGGTGACCACGGAAAACCAATAAATAGTTAAAGGTATGCAGTCAGGGAGCAAAGAAACGTAGATTGATACTACAAAGTCTGAGTTTTCAGGCTGTCACCAGTAATACTGTGCAGATCGATTCACAGAGGTTATGCAAAGGGGAAGCGACCAAAAATACATAGAAAATCAGAAACAGCAATTCTCTAGATTTTTTCTCCCAGAGGGAGCAGCATTCGAAGGCAGTACATCCACAGTCTTGGATGTGTTGTTACCATCCAAGAGTTCTCACTGGGCATTCTGAATCTTGTTTCTGTTTCCTTGACTGCTGTTTGTTTATTTCAAAGCTTACAAACTTGTCCCTTGATATTTTAACTCCCAGCCCTCCCAGTGACAAACAGCTTGGTTAACAGTGTGAAGAAGATCTCTAGATATAGATTAAAATTAGGCAGGAAAATATGAATTATGTTAACTTAATAAACAGAATGTTAAAATCCACATTCCTATATATTATGTCCATATTTAGAATAACTATAATCTTCTGGTGTCTGTATTTTATTTGTAAAATTATGAAAGAGGTAAATAGGAATTTAAGATTTATAAACATAAAAATGAAGGTATTCAAGGAACACCTAAATTGAATTCTATAGAATTCTACTGTCTGGTGCACTAATAACATGTATTCTATAGAAAAAGAGGCATTGTAATTAGAAAATAATAAATTAGGGAGGGGAGGGGAGGGGACTCGGGTGGGATCCAGAGGGGAACACACAAGTGCTGTGTGTATGCTTGTATCACTTTGAACCTCACTGTGATGTATAATTATAATACACCAATAAAAATATAAAATAAAAGAAAGAACTAGACATTTTGTACTTGTTTATTTTACTGTAGGACTTAGGAACACCTATATTATATTGACACATATACAACCTTATTTTTTTCATATTTATTTGACTATGGAACCACTGTGTGTGTGTGTGTGTGTGTGTGTGTGTGTGTGTGTGTGTGTGTGGTATAACTAGATTTTTTACAATTCAATTTGGAATGTATCTTTTTCAACACATCTTAGGAAATACTGATCTAAGGAAAAATGAAAAAGATTAAAATATGACTAAATCTTGAATAAATTCAATGTTTTAATTTGGTTACTTATCACTCAGAACTTTGTCCCTTCAAAACAATGTACTAGGTGCTTAAGCTCTACCCTGAAGAATTCACACAGGGCATTCTTACTGCAGGGCATTGTACTTACTGTTTCTTCTGCCTGGAATGCTCTTCATCAATGTCCCCATCTGGGTCTCTCAGTGTTGATAGACTAAGAAGCCTCCTCTAGTAACTTATCTAAATCAGCAGTCCCATTACTCTCCAACACAAAATCTTGTTTAATTTTTTTCAAAGCACTTAAACTAATTTTATATAAGTATTTCTTTATTGGTTTATTCTTTGTCTACCGTACTAGAACATAGCCCCAGAAAAGAAAATCCCTACATTTATGGAACTTGTATTCTAATGGAGGGAAATATATGATGTTTATTATCAGTCAATTCTTAACATTCTGTGTCCAGGTATAGTCTTTAATTTAGGACTGGGTTTTCAGGAAAGTGCACAAAGAACACTATCTTTTTCTTTGATCAGCTAACTTTCTACTTCACTTTCACATCAGCCTAGAAAGAGAGGGAGCAACAGTTGATACCAATATAATTTTACAAGCAGGAGCACAAAGCAATCAGCCACATACATGAATTTGAGTACCGACTAGCAAAACTTGCTCTCTCTCATAAAAATGGCACAACGATTACAGAGTATAGACAGAGAGGCCCACACAGAAGGTCTAACCCTGCTGTCCAGGAACAGAAAAGTACTTCAAAAGTAGGAGCAACATAAAAACCCTTATAAAAGTCTTCAAGTGGAAACAAGAAAGAAAGAAAGAGAGAAAACAAAACAAAACAAACAAAAAAAAATCTTTGCCATCTGGGCTATGGAGAATGAGCTGCCAGGGCTGCCAAATGCACTTTAATGGTCATTGGTGGGAAACCTGGTCTCCCCACATAAAGGGAAAGGATTCCGGAACTTAGGCTGCACACAGATGGTGAAGTAATTTGCATTGAATACAAAAATTTTCCCATCAGAGGAAGACCAGAGTTTGTGAGAAATCCCTGTTAATGTCCTCTAACTAAAAGCAACAGTAAAAACTAAATGGACAACAGAATGGTTGAATAATTCACTATGAAAATATATCTTGGAGGCAACTGTCCTGTACAGAGTACTTTGCTAAGCAGCAAAGGTGATACAGTGGTGACTAAGATAGAATAATTTCTTCTAGGAGTAGAGAGACACATAGTAAACATCCTCATAAGCAGAAAACCAAGAGAAGACATCTAATAGGCATGCAAGGAAAGGATTCGATAAAGCTCTTTTAGTAACTGTGGATCCCTCTACCATGGACTTAAAAATAAACATTCAGAAATAATCAAGTAATCATATATGTCAGGTAAGTGAGGGGACAGGGTGTGTGTGTGTGTGTGTGTGTGTGTGTGTGTGTGTGTGTGTGTGTTACTAGGGATTGAACTCAGGGGTGTTCTACCTTCAAGCTATACCCCTATCCCTATTTTATTGTTTATTTTGAAACAGGGTCTCATTAAGTTGGGGAGGGACTTGCTAAATTGATGAGGCTGGCTCTAAACTTTTGATCCTCCTGTCTTAGCCTCCCAAGTACTGGGATTACAGGTTTGCACTACCAAGCCTAGCTAAGAGCCTGGGGTTTTTGAGGGAAAAGCAGGTGCAGAATACAGAGGGAAGTTCTTGAAATCACACCTTGCAGGAGAATGAAGACAAAGCTAAGGTAAAAACCTAAGTGTATTGCTAATCAAGGGGCTGGATAAATAACAAATGAAGTTGTACAACAGAATAGCATTCAAACAATCTTGGGTCTCAGAAGTGGTGAGTATCTGGAGGGCAAGAAGGAGCCATACCTGGAAGAATTTCAGAGGTCAACTACCGATGTCCACAGCAGCTCTTCATGTGGTTCATGTGTACACAGGATTTTAGAAAAACATGGGACAGAATACACACAGCCTTTTTTCCATGACATGTAGGGTGGTTATAAAGATTCCTTGCCTCCAACTCTTCCCTTCCCTGCCTACTGCCAGAATCCCACCATTCTTTGGGTATAAAATATCTCCCATTCTTTTCTTTCTTACCTTTTTCATATAGTTACCGAGTGTACTATATGCCAACATGTGCTAGGATTGAGAATTCCTATTAAAATAAAAATTCTCAGCCTGATGAGGTGGCACATGCCTGTAATCCCAGTATTTAGGGGGCTGACACAGGAGGATCACAGGTTCGAGGCCAGCACGTGGAAACTTAGTGAGACCCTGTTTCAAAAATAAAATGTAATAAAAATTAAAATGAACTGAGAGTATAGCTCAGTGATAGAACATCCCTAGGTGCAATCTCCAGTACACACACACACACACACACACACACACACACACACGCAAATATGTAAATTCTCTAGAAAAACTTTAACTTTGATACATAGTGAATCCTCAATCAATATACTTTGAATAAATGTATGAGGCCATTATCAGCTAACCTCTTAGAAAGGACTGTGACTGCAAGCCAGGTGACTGCGAGCCTGCTGAAAAGAGGTGAATGGAAGGGAAAAGAGGTCCTTTCGCAAGTTTGTCTGACTGTACAATTTTGTTTGGGTTGAAGTTAACTCAGCTCTTAGGAAATGAGAGATACTAAAGGGAAATAAAACCATTTACATCCCCAAAGATGAGTGTGTGTGTGTGTGTGTGTGTGTGTGTGTGTGTGTGTGTGTGTTCTGGTCGTCTCTTCTAAGTGGGCTCTTGTTTCAGATAAGGGCATCAGGGTGACTTTCTATGGTTCAGGGGTGTGGCTGCACTTGGTTCTACTGGTCCATGGACATCCTCTGGACAGGAGCGCTGTGCATACGGTCTCAGAGGTTCTGCCCACACAAGAGCTCCTGGTTGAGGGACAAGTAGGGGCTGAGATATATCCAGCCAGCACTTCACCAAGCAAGTCTGGCACCCAGGCTGGAGGGGTTGGGAAGGGATTCAGCTGCCCTAAGGAAGAAGAGCCTTTCTCTGATTCACTCAGAGGAAAAAATTTCTGCATCTGGTGAATTCCTTGGTCATATGGATGTCACAGTACTGGGCAAAGTCATTTTTACTTAACAGGTTCTACATGAACCTTTGAATCTAGAACAAAAGGCCATTTCAAACCTGCAGATCCCAGAACTCTGCCTCTAATGTTGGCAAAAAAGTACATATGGGACAAGATAGTGCTTGTATGCTATGGAAAGAAAACAGGACTGGGGCTGAGGAGCCCTGAATGAAGCCTCCTCCTGTCTCTCTCTCCCTGTGCAACAGTGGGAAGGACACCACTCAGCCTCAGCCGCTTCATCTGTGAGACAGAGGGTATGGATCTCTCTGAGGTCCCTCTCCACCTCAGATTTCTTTAATTCTCCTACTATGCCATCAAAGATGAAGGGTTTTACCCTTTCAACATTCCTGTCCTATCATTACTAACCAGTTTCAAAAAAGATGTCTACCAGCCTCCACCCTTAAGTCCCATGGTATGAATAAATTAGGGTTAGAGTTGTCCAATTTTACTGAGAAGATAGGTTGAAAGGAGTTGCCTTCTCTATTACTTTGGAAAGTAATCCAGGGGCTGAAATTGCTAATTGAAAGCTATACCACACAAAAGAGAAAAAGAGACCAAAAAATTGTTGTGTGTGGAAAGTATCTTTTGAGCTAAGCCAAAAGTCTTTGATTCAATCTAATTCCTAATTTATACGCTGGGTCACAGAAGGAACAGAATTTACCAAATGGAAGGAATGTTTTTTTTTGTCATCCAGATAACAGACTGAGTTAACCAGAAAATACCCTACAAATGGGTAAATCTTCCTTCTACAGCCTGAGAGATAAATCCAGACTGAGCTGGTGACCTAAAGAAACATTTGGTTGCCAAAGTGACATAATGATGGGAATCATTCCCTGGTAACCTTTTGTTGCCCCTCCCATTTTTCTCCCAGTCAGCAAACTTCTGTGTTTTTTCCCTGTGTTGTTGTTGTTTTTGGTTTTGCCTTTGGCTTTCTTTCTTCGTAGGTCTTATTTCTGAACGAAAGGCTGTTAAACCACAGAATTTACTTTTGCAAGAACCGAACCATTTCCTTCTCCTTAGCTCGCCTCCTGCCATGCCAGCAGGCAGTGCTGCGTGGTAAGAGAAACTGGCAGGAGCCTGGGGTTGGAGCTCGGAGGAGGAGGGGGCAGGCAGGGGGCAGAGGAGACAGGCCTGATCAGCCCAGGTGAGGAAGAGGCAGAGCTAATGAGAAGCATATGCCACCAGCCATTTTAAAAGCTGGCTTGAGCCAAGGAAATGATGAATTGCAAGAATGTGTTGTGCTCGTAGCCGGGGAGCTGGCAGAAATAGCCTAGCTAGAGGACCAAGATGGAAGGTTTTTCTTTTTCTTTTTTTTAAGAACTCAGGCTTAAAAATACATTTTTCTTTGTCAGCAAAATGTTCTAGTTTCAAAACTATGAACAGTAGACTACCTTTGTCAGACTAATGCTTTCCTTTTTACCTCAAATTCAGTAATATACAACTTAGCTCCAGATTAAAGGACTAATCCTTCCCTACAATGGACTTAGATAATAGCAGCTCTGAGTGACATGGGCATCCCTAGTACTAAAGAATCTCAGCCCCTGGATTTGCATAAGCAAATTCCACTTAGTCAGTGGTCCCTGGGGCACAGGTCCAGGAGGACCAAACCTTCCTTTTGTTTTCTTTCTTTCTCTTTTCCTTTCTCCTTCATGAAATGATTTGTAAAGTATCTTCTAAGTGTCAGCATCTGTTTAGAGAAAGATATGGTGGAAAAATGGAACCATGTATCATCTCCAACACCTGAGTCCTCCAGGTCAGTCATTGAGGTTATTGGGGCTCTACTTTAGAGCCTACACTAAGTTCTCTTCAAATGTTTAGTCCTGAGAATCATAGTCACTTTTTCGTGTGTGTGCTGGGGATTAAACCCAGAGGCTTTCTACTTCCAAGCCACACCCCCAGCCCTTTTCATTTTTTGTTTTGAAACAAGTCTCACTAGGTTGCTGAGGCTGGTCTCTAACTTGAGATCCTCCTGCCTTACCATCACAAGCATTGGAATTACAAGCGTGTGCCACCATGCCCAGCTAGCCCCTTCTTTTGAACAATAAATTTGAGGAAGAGCTTAACCCAAGACCAGGTCAGGACCTTCAAATGGAAAGAGTGAAGGATCCAATTGAGGCTCACAGTAGATGGAGATCAAGATTTGCCTTTGGTAGGTTAAACCTTCCTTTTTAATAACTGCTCACTCCTCTTTCTCCTGGTACATGGCGTAGGGCTGACACTTAATAGTTAATCAAACACTGTAGTTGTTGATTGAATAAATTAATGCTTGCTCCCAATGCCCTTGTTCTAAATATCTTTAACTTTTTTTTTTTGCTGCTTAACTAACTCATTTCCCAAGTCAAAATCCAAGCAGGCAGGGTGTGGTGATACATGCCTGTAATCCCAGTACTTGGGAGGCTGAAACAGGCAGATCACAGGTTTGAAGACAGCCTCAGCAAGTAGTGAGATTCTCATCAACCTAGCAAGACCTTGTTCAAAAAAAGAAAGAAAGAAAAATAGGGCTGGGGTATAGTTCAAAGGTAGAATGTCCCTGGGTTCAATCCCCTAGTAACTAACACACACATACACACATACACACACACACACACACACACACACACACACCAAAACAAAACACCCTAAAAGAAAACAAAAACCTGTTTTGGCACTTTATAATAAAAAACCTGTGTAATTCATCTTGTTCTCTGAGCCTCAGTTTCCTCATTTTTCAACAGGACTAATTAACCTTACTTTAAAGTTATGATTTAAGAATTCACTATATACAAAATACTTAAATAAAATGTCTAGCCTACCTCTTGGTGTATAATAAGCATTCAATAGACATTGAGTACCTCTTCACCTAGTCACCCTTCTGATGGTCTCCACCAAGTATTAGAAAATAATTTTATTAAAACAAATTACACTAAAGTATGACTGAGGAATGGATTTAGTCCTTCTCACCTATAGAAGAAATATGAAAGTAGCAAGTGAATTGTTTAAGAAGCCATGATCAGCCGGGCGTGGTGGCGCACGCTTGTAATCCCAGCATTCGGGAGGCTGAGACCAGAGGATCCGGGTTCGCGGCCAGCCTCAGCTACCTAGTGAGGCACTCCGCAACTTAGTGAGACTCGGTTTCAAAATAAAGAATAAAAAATAGGGCTGAGGGTATAGCTCGGAGGTAGAATGCCCCTGAGTTCAACCCCAGTACCGCAAAAAAAAAAAAAAAAAAAAAAAAAAAAAAGAAGCCATGATTTTTAGGGGGTTTCTTATCCACTGTGTACTACCCCTTTAGATAGTCAGTAACTACTCTTACTACCCCAGAATTCCAAACCCAGTGTGCTAAAAGTTGCCCCACTTTTGAAAAGTTGCTAAGCTTTATATACATGTTTACTTTATATAATGAAGACATTAACTTGTATAAGCAAGTTAATGGAAAACAATGAAATCTGGATTGAGAAATAAGAATGTATAAGAATCAAAATGCATTATAAAATTCCATGAGCTAAGAAAACAAAGCAGACAGATTAATATCCATTCCCTATTTTCCTTTGATATTCCAAATAAAGTTTAGGAAAATGAAAGTTTAGGAGGATTTTGGATGACATCCATTTTGTATTTCCTAGAAAACAATCTTTTGTGCTCTAATTTAACTCAGGCAAGAAGAAAATGATTTTAGATAATTTTTTTTACACATAGAGTTCATTTTATTTATATGACTCTTTTCTGAGAAAATGTGTTAAGATGAGTTAAGAAAATAAAGTGAATTAAAAATGTTTTTACATTTACCATCATTGAATAATTATGATTGAATGGATTTCTTCAAGTTTCCTAAAGAAACAGTTATTTTATCTGACAGAACCAGATTCTTTCTTTTTTTTCCTTCTTTTAGATTGGCATGACCTACAAGAAAATACCCATTTATAGGTTCCAAATGCAGACATGTCTACATTTTTACATTTTCCCTACCCGTTATGCAAGTTTTAACATTTATTTGACAATTAAGCTGCCTAATTTAGAATTTTGCTTGCCAATTTCAAATTCTTTCGTGGCACAGATCTATGAATTAATCAGAACAAAGTAGGAACGTGCTAGCCATGGTGAATTTAGCTTAATTTCTCTTCTTGGCAGGAGTACATGTTCAAGAACATTGTAAGTAGACAAAACATGTAACTGAAAATTTTGGGGAAAGCTATTAAACTTTTCACTATAATGAACCAGTGATGCATCTAACATCTCAGATAGAATTCGATCGATTTGGAACCTGTTCTTATGCTATTTAGCATGTCTTCAAGGTAGATAATGAGTTCTAATTACTATTTCCTTTAAAAGGACATGCTGTGGAATGGTGACTTCAGAACCTGTAAGCCACACTCTATTTTTCTTTACTACTCTTTGTACTTTTTGCTCTTTTTTTGGTCATTCATTTTAAAAACTCCATTTCAGAATAGGTAATAATAGGGGAGAAAAGAAATTCAAATAAAATGAAAATTTCTCTTTGTCTCACATATATTTTCATCTGAACTTAACATTCTTATTTCAATTAAGTCTCCTTTTTTGGCCAAAAAAAAGTAATTTTTAAAAGTGATGGAAACCCACTGATTGGCTTAGTGAGAATAATACCAAGTTTAGAAGCCATCTCCATAAGAATACTACAGAACACAGAATATGGGGCTTAGACTAACACTATCCCTGCCCTAACTTCTGGCTCTGCATACAGAAAAGTGTATGTGTAGCTCAGTGACTTCGGGCAAGTCTTGCAATCTCTCTGAGCTTTGACTTTTGCTGAGAAATCGAGTTCATAATACTTGATGATTAATTAAGAGATTGTAAGTAAATTACTTTGCACAGTTCCTGGCATACCGCAAGAGTTTAATAAATAGAAACTATTATCAGCATAACAGGTAGGGAAATAAATGGGATACTAAATCCTTTTACTAAGGCAATTTGGTACCAACCCAAATCCCTACCATCTCAGAAATGTTAGAAGGTAAAATTATCTGTGGTCCTCATTTTTAGTAGTTCTCATTGGTCAAAATCTCCTCAACTATGTATAGTATAGATAATTATTATTACTAATAATATAAATCAGGGAAGTAAGGACCTCTCTGTGCTTCTCACTTAAGTAGAACGGATTCTATCCGACTGGGTTTGAGATTCACTTACGTGCTACCGAAACAGTGAAGCTACTTTAGCTCTTTTACTGTGGTTCTTTCAACTTTTTACCTCTTTGATCTCATTTTATCCTCACAACACCTTGTAAGAAAGGGCAAAACTCAAAAGAGCCTTAGTAGAGTAGCTCGGGGGCTGAGCTAATCTGTTAAAATCACATAGATCTATAGAAACTGAAATCCTCTGTGTACTTGAATGTGTGTGTGGGTCAGAGAGCCACCTAGTCCTAGTCCTGGGTTTTAAAGATGGGGCTGTTGATAGAAGGTTGATGTGAAGGTCAGGCCTGGCATCAAGGATTACTGAGCCTGACTCTGTTGTTGAAAGGAGAATACAAAGTGGCAAATATGGCCTGCCAATATTACTCCACTTAGGGACAGATTTGTGAGAGGTGTGAGATGTAAGAATCAGTTCTCACAGGGACATTGGATGGGTTTCTCAGCCTATATTGTAAGTAATGATTCAGATGGTGTGGGCAAAGAGTTAACAAAAATTCTTTCCCTTTTTGCATGAGAATCTGACCTTTGGTTAACTTCTTAGCTTGGTTTCCCTGGAAACAGATAAAGATGGTATGTGTCAACTATGTTACTTAGCAACATTGCATATGGTAAAAATGCCCCCCATTGGTAGAATGCATCTGGACTGGGGCTGAAAAGGGGGGGGGGGCTACAAACGAACTGCAAATACCTGCCAGGGATGCCATGCTTTGGACTTCCCTGAATGCAGTAATTATTACTAGAATATTCCTGGGGAGGACCCCCAAGCTCTGTCTCTGGGGTTTAACAAGAGTTATAGATGCCTGCGGACATCAGTCTCAAAGAAGTAAAGGCAGCTCCTTTACCAGCCCACTGTGGATCTCATCATCTGGCACCTGAGCTTCCAGGGCTCTAGTTGTAGAAGAAGGTCTGATGCTGCCATGCTGGCCATCTATAGTTTCTATACTATATCCTTCTGAGTATACTGATGCCAACAGTAGTGTGTGACTGTCTTGTAAATCTAAATGTCTACTTGTTCTCAAGAAACTCCCAATGGATGTTGCACATTGCTTTAGTGTTATGGTGATATCTATTGAGTAACCTGTGAGGTGGAGGTGTGACTTTCTGGGAAGGTATCTGAAAATAATGAGGTCTTCTTTAATGATTTTATCTACATAAACTAAAACTCATTATTCTACCCATCCACTCATCTATCCATGAGTTCATCCATCCAAAACTTACGTAGAATATACAATATGCCGAAAATCGTGCTAGATAAAAAAATATTTGAGGACCTTTCTCTTAGTCAACCCTCACATCTATCTTGTGGAAGGAAAAGAGATATTACACTAATTATTAGTAATAATGTAATATTAGTGGCCAGTAATTTATTAAATACTGGCTACTGTGTTAAGTACTTTATATGCATCATCTCATTTCATCATTAACAAGAGTTCTATGAAGTAGAAATTATTCCACACATTTTATAGCCTATAAAACTGAAACCCAGAGAGGTTGCCTCAAGTTACACTTCTAGTGTGGCGTCTAAATTCAGGCAGTCTCTTTCCAGATGTCAAGCCCTTACCTAGCACATTAGTTACTATGTGGTGCACCTTAACCAAGCTTCATACCAAAGACTTCATTTGGCAATTTTCTATGAAGGTTCTCCTGCCTCCACTTTCCAGAACATCTCCAAAAATGCCTGAAAGCATATCAATTATGGTTTGTCTGTTATACTATTCAGTAGGCATTAAGGAAAACCAGGGAGATAGGAGAAGGACAGTAAAGAGACAAGGTTTACTTAGATCTAATTGTGCGTCACCCTATGCCTCCCATTTTCCAGAGAAGATTGAAGCTACTCTCTGCCCAACTTGACCTGCTTCTTTTCCAGTTCCAAAGGGCCTGGCTGAAACTTGGCAGAGTTTGAACGCTCTGACATTTTATGTCTCTAATGATTGATTCCCTTTGGAAATCAAGATTACAAGATGAAATAAAGCAATGTATGCAAAGTGACCAGAACTATGCCTGCCATGTCAGAAGCACCCCATAATCTACAGCTACTATTATTCTTTCTTTACATATTGCTTAAAAAGTGCTGAAAACTATCAGAAAGAAATACATCTCAGTGGCTTTAGCACCTAGTATTCTTTTCAATTCTATACATACTCTGTGTATATGTCAGGAATATTGACTAAGTGCTCATTGGGTGGGCTATGGGGGTATCAGAGAAATTATGAGGAGCCAGATCTATCAGAATACTTATGACACACCTAGGAACACAGACTAGGAAATCTTTCAATGCCTTGCAAAGAGGGACCTACCACATGGAAACTGTCAGCCTCTTAATTCTTACTCCTGCAAGAAGGGGCCTATTTTGACTATAGAGGAAATTAGCCATTATTAATACTCACCTATGTTCATAGAGAAATAAGTAAGGTAGTCAGGACTCAGTTTGCTCTTGGCTACATTCCAAAGCCTCAGACTTAACTACTCTACTCTGCTTCTTCCCAGTCTTTACTAAACATGGCCTTGACTAGCAGCCAACTTATCTTAGTTACAAACACTTGTTAGAAGAAGAAATCTTAATGCTGGGCCATGATTCCTTCCTGTCCATCAGAGACTGTTTTCTCTGATGTTACATTGACATCTAGGGTCAAAACTATTTGGATCGTCTCTGTTTCTGGGGTGTCAGACCAATTTCCCACTTTGAAAGTTTCATTTAAAACCTAAAAGAACAAAGAAATTCTTTCCACGTCTATGTCCAAGGATGCTTAGGTCTCTCTGATTTTTCAGTACCTATCCTATATTTCTTTTTCTGGAGGTTAGGTTGGGAAACTTTGGGTTTCCTTACTTCTTTGCCTAAGATGAGACCTGAAGCCAAAAATAATCTAAGGTGAAAGATCTCAGAAGAAGGTCTACTCAGGTGATGAGGCTCACCTGGATTGTAAGTCTGGAAGGAGACATAATCATTGGTCTCTAGCCTAGTTGATACTAACAGAACAAAGCAGGAGTCCATGCCACACTCTGTTTAGCTCATTCACCAAACATTTACTGAGCAGGTACTGAGCTAAGTTTTGGGAATAGCAAGTTGATAAAACAGGTGTTGTCTCTTGAGAAACTCAAAGCTGTTTGTTTGGTTCATGTAGCACAGAACACATTTATCCTTCCATAAAAGGAACACTGATTTTCCATCTCTCATAGGAGAAATGTTCACTATTTCCTCTAGACAGGAGTCCTAAAATGTCTGACTCAATGAAGAACACTCAACTGCCACGAGAGCCTTCTCAAATGAGAATTCTGTGGCAGAGTGATCTTGATTATCTCAGAAATCCCTGACAGAAATGGAAGTGATATAAATAAACATAAAAGAAAATAGAGGTGCCGTAACATGACTATAAATTGCTCCTCCCGACTTTCTTCCAATCATCCAGGGCAAAAGTAGGAAGTTGGTCTTTGCGGCAGAGAATAGACCAGCAGCTGTTCTATATC
This sequence comes from Graphiurus murinus, assembly GCA_004027655.1. Lineage (NCBI taxonomy): Eukaryota > Metazoa > Chordata > Mammalia > Rodentia > Gliridae > Graphiurus > Graphiurus murinus. The sequence continues at coordinate 19,251 of PVLC010006759.1, forward strand.
CTGCCAAGAGGAGAAGAGACTTATAAATAATGGCCAACAATATGTCCTCTGGGACTAGAGACTGAGCCAATTTGAGGTGGAGGGAGTCTGGAAAAAAGAGGGAGGGTTAATGGGATGGGGAGGTGGCCAACACAGCAGAGGATGAATTAGGAGAAAACCCTATCAAATTTTCCTGTGTACTTATGTTTCTATTACCTCGTTAGGGGTGATTACACAATGCTACTCCATTTATAAACTAAAAGGGAAATAAAGGGCAACATTCTCATTAGCAGCGACTGATGCGAGACATTAACATACCAGAAAGTCATGTGGACACACTGTTAATATGTTTAGGAACATCTTTCTTTTCTCACTTCATCTGTTTGGTATTTTGTCTGCTCCTTCTCTCCTTTTAGCCATATATGTGTATTTCTGATTCAGAAATGGAGATGGGGCTGCAAACTTGGTGCCTTTATTTTGAGAATTCTTCATGGAAGAAATTTATGGAGTTTGTTTTACTCTTTTATATTCTATTAAGATTTAAAAAAGGAATGGTGTGTGTGTGTGTGTGTGTGTGTGTGTGTGTGTGTGTGTGTGTGTGTGTACGCTCTACTGGGGATTGAACCCAGGGACATTCTAACTCCAAGCCACACCCCCAGTCCTTTGTGTTTTTATTTTGAAATAGAGTCTCAGTAAATTGCTGAGGCTGGCCTCCAACCTGTGATCCTCCTGTCTCAGCCTCCCAAGTATTGGGATTATAGGCATGTGCCACCATACCCAGCTCTCCAGCCCTATTTTACTTTGAAACAGGTTCTCCCTAAATTTCTGAGGGTCTTGTTAAGTTGCTGAGGCTGTCTCAGGCTCCCAAGTAGTAGGATTACAGGCATGTGCCACCATGCCTGGCTTATAAAGGAACAATCTTATAGTGATGCATAGGTCTCTCATAACTTCCTCTCTACAAAATCCCCACAGGATTTCCTAGCCAGATGCAGACTGGAATTCTGAAAGTTTCCATTTCTTAGGATGTTTTTCCATATATGGAGAAGTAACATTCTTTTCACAGAATTTGACTTGTCAGGGTCCTAATTCTAAGTTGTTACTCTAAGTGGGTATATTTTGGAGGATGTTATTTATGGGTATATTCTTAATTATTGTCTTAAATTTTTTACTAGAAATACCAGGACAGTAAAATTCATCAAATAATATCTAACAAATGATAGAATTAAGTCCCTAAAATACAAAGCAACCTGTTCTGATGGAGGAAGAGCTAAGGCTGGGTGGAATCCAGCAACACCAGGAGTCACATGGAATATGACTGTCATATATAACTTCTAAGGGAAGCTTAGGAGGATCTTCTAATGAGGGAGCAGTGTGGGCAGTGTTAAGTAAGGATCAATTCTGTTAAAAGGGTCCCTCAGAGAAAGAATGAGATGTTTAGTCTATATTTATGCCTTACATGTGTTTTAAATTTTATATACTTACCCTTTATTCCTACATAACCCTATTTCATCACTCTCCCTCTTTCTTTTCATTTTCTCTTATATTACCTCTGGTTTTAATTTTGGGGGCTCCCAAGTGCATTTTTGCGAGATTACCCTTTTTTAGAAGATGAGCAATTATTTTGCATTTGTTCTCACAATTGCAAACTAAATGAAGAGTTGAGGGAATCTAGCACACAACATAAATAGGGGAGGATATCTTTAACTAGAAAAAAAATAAATTTTTAAATATACTAGAGACAGTAAGATACAGAAGTGATACCCTACCTGGGGTCTGAGAAATAGTATTTACTTAAATTAACAATCAACCCACTCATTATGCTATACTGTTCTATATGTTTTCTGTTCACATTAATAATGGATACAGTATCCTAAGTATCCAGCAGATGGCATCTGCTTCAAAACTCTCATAAATTCCATTTACATTCAGGACAAACAGGATACAGATACAGTGAAACCTCCCTTAATTACATTCTTCATTTAATACCTAGGAAGAGCTGCTAGAAACAATATTAAGGACAGACAACAAATTTCTCCTCTTTTGGTGAGAGCCATTCTTTTTTTGTAGCCAGGCCCATGGCACCACCATGGATATGGATACCTAGGAAAACCTCAATAACTTGAAAGGGAAACATAATCAGAATTAAATCCAGAAGCCCTCTTTAAAAATATATTACTTTATTTTCAGCACTAAACAAGAGCTGAGTATTAGTGGCAGATACAGAAAAAACAAAGCTAAATCTCCAGTCTCCTCTATGGGAAAGGGGGTGGGGAGCCATCTCCTTTAAGAAGTGAGGGATAACTGAATACACAGAGCTTCATGGATAGTTACCACACAGAGCCTTTTTCCTCTTTACTTTGTATGAAGAGATGGGTGTGTGATTGAATGACTTCTAACATTTAATGACACCTTTGCTCCAATGCTTTGTAAAGCTCACACATGAATACACTGATCCATTTCTAGATGATCCTGGGCCCCCATCCTTTTGTGTCAAGCACAAAGAAAAAGGAGAGACAAAGACAAAGAAACAGCCCATGTAACCAAGAGCCGAACATGATTTAAACAACCAACTTAGTAAACATCAATCTTAGAATGTGTTATGTGAAATGGAGTCATAGTCCAAAAGAAATGTTGGCTACATTGAAAAGATCACTTTGTCTGAAGAAAATGCCAAGTTGAATTTCCACACAGTAAGTCATCTTTCTCTGAGAAACTGACAAGACAAAAGCGACAAAGTGAAAAGGCAAAAAAAAAAAAAAAAAAGGCTCATTAGAAAAAAAGTAGTATTATAACCTTTGTATAAGGATCTGATTCCCTTGTTTTATAATATTATAATATTTGTTAAGGATCAGTGTGGCTTGAAGGAGAGAGATGGGTTAGAAATCGAGAGACTCCTGTGAATTGCTGTGTTACTTTGTGGGAATCACTTTACCTCCCTGAACCTCAGTTTCCATCTAGGTAAAAAAAGGGGCTCACTATCAACGTGTATTTTTTCTGATGGGGCATCCCAGAAACCACAGAGCAGCCTATTAACACTCATGTGTGAGCTTCAATCATAGAAAGGACAGTAGGAGCCTGAAGAGTGGCAGGGTCTGGCACTAGTTTGCCAGAATGAAGCCGCTGGAAAAGTATGCGACACAGAAGCAATTCAGAATCCTTTGAGTTGCATTTCCTTCTTTCAGTTCCATGCCTATTTTCTGAGAAAACAAAATGAACAAACAAAAAAACCCAAACAGATATGGAAGCCAAAGTCTTAGGAATCTGCTTTGTTCTAACTTTCAGCTTGAAAACAAAGTGCATTTTGACCATTCTATCCTTTATGTATGGCAGCATCCATGACCATGAATCTCTTTAAGTTTGGAATTTTAAAATGCCTGACATCTCCTGTCTGGGTCACAGCTAATATACACAATGGATTCTTCAGAAATGCAGAGTTTGAATATTTCGAGCAGCTGAATACTGATTTACATGAAAGCAGAAAGTGTACAGTACCAATAAAATGTATCTTTGACATCTTGGCTTCCAGAGAAACACACTTCCTTTGTTCATTCACGAGTCTACTCTATTTCCACCTCAGATTTAATTATCTTCCCAGTTCTCATTTGCGTATGTGTAGGCTACCATTCACAATATGCCAAGCCCTACATGTGGGAGGCACAGATCTTTTCATTCAAAAAAAAAAAAAATTTGTGGACATGCCATTTTGACTGCATAGTATATGCTTTAGACAAAGCCAAAGGATGCTAACTGTAATCCAAGAATACTAATGTCCTTGAAATGAAATACGCTGTTTGGTGTATTGATCCACATCTTTAGTTTAGACATTATGATGTGCCAGGTACATAATAAAGACACTGATTTTTTTCCTCCTGTATAATCATAGGGTGTTGGAATTGAGAGAGACTACATAGAATCATCTAGTCCAACTTCCTCAGTTTACATATAAGGGAAATGAAGCCCAGAGGTATAAAGGGTCTGTTCTATATCATCCAGATGGGTATTAGCAGAAGTAGGACTAGAACTTGTTTTTTTAAAACTTACATTCCAGAGTTATTTCTAGGTCCACGATTGCCACAATCCCCAGAATCTCCTTATTGCCTTGCATCCTGTTTCTCTATCTCTTCAATCATTCTTTCTCTTTGAAACTAACTTTCTAGGAGGTATTTCATTTCTGATTTGGAATTAATATCTCTTGCATGTGTTCTTTAAATTCCTCCCACATGCAACTTAAGCCCCAAAGACCTCATTTATCCATCAATCTCTCCAATATCTGTACATCCAACTATCCATCCATTCACTCACCCATCCAAATATCTCTCTACCTCTCCAAAAAATAATAACCTCTGAGTACCAAATCCCGATCTATACCTAATAAACAAAATAAAATGCCCTTGTTCCTCGAGAAGCTCACAGTAATGTTGAGTTTTGCTCCTGAACACTCTTAAAAAGTACACCAGCTTTATAGCTGTTCTCAAGATTTAAAAAAAAAATTCACATTATTACAACAAATGTTCCACTTTTCTATTTTCTAAATACAGAAACACTTCATTTATTTGGCTTTGGCAGAGAACGAGGTGTTCCATATAAGTCAACTCTGCAGACCACTGAAACCAAAAGTTTTAAACAGAAATCTTCCATAAAGTGTGTTTTGTACTTCTCTGACTTTGGAAACAAAAGATACTAAATATAATTATACTTAAAAAAGTGACCAAAAGTGATCTTCATTATCATACTGGACAGTGACACACCTCTGTGTCTAATTTCCAGGTCTCCCTTTGCATATCAGGCAGTTAACACTTTTTTTTACTGTAGGTAACTTCCTTCCAACAGTTGTTTCATAATTTCTCTTCTAATTTACAGTTCCAGGAGTCATATCAGAGCATTCATTAAAAATTATGTCTTTAATCTGTGTGTCAAGGTCAGCAGGCTTCCAGGAAGATTCTGAGGTATAATATTCATGGCTTAAATGAGTGGATTTGGGGGCCAAAATTACATACTATTTTCTTCTGATTACATAACACTTAGGATACTATAGAGGCCTGGGGATACCATGCTTCTAGGCAGCTGGCTGGTGCTGTAGTTGCCCCAGTCTTGAATTTTTCATCCTATCCCCAGAGCAGAAATCAATGATGGAGAACATCTAAGTCCAAGCAGTTTTTAACAAGAGTTAGACTGCCTCTTTGAGATATCTTGTTTAAGAAGAACCCAGTTCTCTCTATTCCTGTCTTCCAGAATGTACCTCCTGTCCTACAGTGTTATATCCAACAATTCCAGCTTCCACTTACATTGCAAGCCACTGTCAAATCCTGAGCCATGCCCTTTCCATAATAGCATTCCCTGTATTCCTTACTGCAACTCTGAGAAGTGGGTACTACGATCTCATTTTAAAGGAAGAACCAGAGGCACAGAGAGTTTGATAATTGACCTAGAAGAAGTTAGTAAGTAGGGAACTTGACACTCTTTGTCACAGGCTTCATATGACTACTATGGTAATTCTACAAAACTATGACTGAAATAGAGAACAACATTTCTCAATCACTTTACATCTATACCTGATAATAGCACTAGATTATATGATAAAAGCTGCATGGTCATGGATGAGTAGATAAAAAACAAGATTAAGAAAAAAAAAGTTGATCTGGATTTTAGCTCATTCCTTGTCCATTTATGGATCTTGATTCCAATTTTTTTTTTAAAGCTCCTACTTCCATCTTCCCTGTGCATGTTTTATGATGAATTCTAATATCAAGAAAAACAAAAAGAATCCCATACTATGTAATAAACACAAAGGGGATAAGATTCATGTATTCTAAAAACATCTATTGGGAGATGGCCAAAGGACAGACATTCTCTTTGTCACCAAGGTCTTAAATATAGATAGAAAGTGGTCTTTGTCTTTGAACATATGATAGTCTCAAGGGAGAGGAAGGATTAAAGAGAAACATCTATATCAATATGTTAAATGCTAAAATAGAAATATACTAAAAGTTATGAGGGAAGCCTAATATTTAACTGCTGAAGAAGAAGACAATCGACCATCTTGGTCTAGTGGGTTGAGCAAAGCCAGGAGGAATAGGAAAGAGTACTTTAGGCAGAGTGGACAAACAGAGGCACATAGGAATGAAAGAGCTTCCGTATGTTGTGTTCACCTGGTGAAAGCCATGAGCTGATGTGAAGAAATGAGGTAAGAACTGTATGTGCAGAAATTTAAAACAATATTGTAACAGTTCCATTTTAATAAGTGCCATAACTAAATAAGTGTATGGACTAATTTCCAGGAACAGTTATAGACAAGGCTCAATGAAAATTTTTTGGGCAAAGTTAGTAAACTTTATACTATAACAAACTGGGGATGCTTTTTTTTTTTGCTATACTGGGGATTGAACTCAGGGGCATTCTACCTCCGAATTATACCCCCAGCCCTATTTTTCATTCTTTATTTTGAAACAGGGTCTCAGTAAGTTGCAGAGTGCCTCACTAGGTAGCTGAGGCTGGCCATGAACCCGGATCCTATGGTCTCAGCCTCCCAAATGCTGGGATTACAAGAGTGTGCCACCACGCCCAGCTGAGGGGATGCTTTTGATATACCAGACAGAATTCAAATGATTTGGCATCTATTCTTGTGTTATATAACATGACTTCCTCCATTTACAAATTTTTTGTCCCTGTGTCTCTGTAAGCAGATATGGACTTTTTCAGAATGTTCTGATTTTTTAAAAATAAAATATCACTATTTACATTATTGCCTAGCACACAATCACACACATGACCATTTTATGACATTTCAACTGGAAACAAAAGCTGAGCAAAAGCCTCTGAGCTAAAGGAAACACCTAATGAAAAGAAAATAGAAATTTAAGTGAAAATTACATGGTATTGAACTTCTTCCCTAAGTATAAATGTGCTGTAATTCGTTAAAGCTGAGACCCTCTTTCTGAAGTCCAAAGTGCCATATGCAATGTTACTACTCTCTGGGAGAAAATTAGAGTTCTTTTGGCAATAAAATCACCTCCTTAAAATCATTGCTAAGTTTTAGTTTATTTGGTGGTAGTCTTGTGGCTGGGATCTAATGGAATTATTCTTTTCAAAACTGTGACAAATAGTAGCTTGGTGGATAATATAATTATGTTTACTGAAAAGTATAACTTATTTTTCATGAAACAAAAACGTAGCACTCCTCAGAGTCATCAAAGGAGAAACTGAGAACCCATAACATCTAGTGACTTTTGAGTCCAGAGAGAAGTTGGACCTTAAATTATTTTTTTGAGGATCCCCAAATTATTCTAACTCTGAAATACATACAGATGCATCAATGAAAGAAATTGAAATGAAGAGGCAGCTGTACTATGTCTACCTGGTGATATCAGAATAACAAGTATTTGCTCTATCATTTCTCAAGTAACTTATCTACAGCTTGTCAAATTCCCAAGAACATGTTTACAATAGGGATTCATTTAGAACTCCTCTGGATTTGTTTTCAGCAGAGTGACAGCTATTTTTTTTTATTATAAGAAGTTGTCTGCTTGGAGTACTCTTCCTCTCTGGTTCTCCTGGATGAAGAGATAGTGCAATTTCAATAGAGAGATGAAGGACAGAAGGTCACAAGACAAAGCAAGCATCGAAAGGGGCCTGAATGTTGTTCTTAAGTGAGCTGCAGGCAGGTGAGTCATGCAGCACAGCTTCCTTTTTAGGTGAAAAACAAGTTTGAAAAGATAAAAGAGTCCCCTGCTAAGGGCATCTGTTGTTCAAATAGAAAGGAAAACCTGAAGCCAGTCCCCCCCCCCCACCGCCTTAGGACATAGATGTCTACCGTTAGCCCAGTTTTGACATCAGGATGCCACCATAGCATGAATAAAGACAGAAGGATCTACAAGTTCTACAAGACACACCACTTTCTTCCAGATGAAAGGTATAAAACCCTGCAATTTAGAATTTCAAAAGAAAGTTTTTTCAGATGAGAAATTTCCTTTTCAGAAAAAATTTTCCCTCTTTCCACCCTTTTTCTGTATTTTTTCTTCTTTCCTCTTTTTTTTTCCTTTTCCCATTCTTAATTTTTCTATGTGCTGGAACAGAGCATCTCAAATTAGTCCTATTTAATAAAAACATACAATCAATAGAAATGTCATAGAAAGAAGAGGAAGTCATGTTGCTCTCATATTTCCAATAATTCTCAGTGAGCAAAGGCCTTTGCTTCTCACTTTGGTGGGCATTCCTGTTGCTTAGAGCAGTCTGAGCCTCATAACTGCACACAGGAATGCTTTCTGATTGACTAACTGATTCCCCGTAGTAACAATAACACTAACTGAAAGCAACAAATCCAAAGTGTGACCCGAAGGGTTAGTTAACCTCGGGGAACAGAGGACTCTTCAAAGCAACGTGGGACTCATTTACTGAAAACCTGCTATGTTCCAAGTAAGGTGAATCAGATGTTTAACGTGAATGTTCTATTCAGCATCAGCACTTCACTGAATACCAGCCTCAGAGCAAAACAAGAAACCAGCATGCTGTGAGAGATAAGTTCCACTTTTGGGCATTATCTACAGGAACATTTTTTTATTGGAAAGAAAACTATTTCAATAATTGTATTTTTTTTTAAAAAAGATCCTCCTGCCTTGATATTCTTTCTTTTCATACATTTAATAAGTTAAGATAAAATAAGTAAAAAGTTAGGGGTTGTAGTAGGGCACTTTTGTTTTTTGCTTTGGTTTGCATTATGTTGAGTGACTTAAAGGAAACAGGAAGTTACTACAACTGTGATGTGGAATTTATAATAAATGGCTCTCACCCTCATATTGCCCAAATACCAGGCAATTTAACTGGTGCTGCCAGTGGGATGATGTAGTATTTCCTGTACTGTTTTAACTGTTCAATAAGCATGTAGACATTGTAGTGAAGCACAGGTAAAAAGTTCACAGCTGGAGGGGTGCACCGGAAGTGCTTTGCAAAGCTATAGGCTTACACAGGCCTCCGGCTGGAAATTACCTGGGAAGAATGGAGGAGGGTGTAACACATGGTAATAATTTGAAATTTACAGAACATGGAATTTAGGGCTGCAATAGGGTGGCAGAGCTTTCTCTCAGAGGGATTCTGACATGTGGAGTAATGGAAGGAAGGGAAATGTAGAATCCAGTTAACATAAATTGGGAGTACTTTAAGAGTATGCCTGCTAATTTTACTGCTTAAGAGTATACAGGAGGGCCCAGTGCCCTTCCCTATTGCCAATTATCTTCATCTAAATAGCTCCTGTTTTAAAGATTTGTCTTGAATGCCACATCACCTAGATGGGTTTGTTGCCTTTTTATAAATCTTTTCTAGAACTTTGTACCTAAGAGTAATTTTCTTCCCGGGCCTTCTTTGACTGTGTACTTATCTATACTTGGTGACCCTTTTCCGGCTTTTCAATTTCCCCTCCCATGAGATTGTAACTGTCTGATGACAAGAACAATGTTTTACTCATCTCTACTGTATTGAAGCCAACTATGACTATATCACCCCCCACCACCACCACCACAAAGCCTTTCAGTGGCTTCCCGTTGACTTTAGTCAAACCCAAACACCCTCTTCAACACTGCTGCTACTGACACAAAGTCCTTTACAACTGAGTCCCACTCTGAGCCCACCCTTCTATCCATCTCTCTGGCGCATCGTTGGTTTCCTTTCCTGGCACATGCCTGCTCTCCCACTTCTCAGAATTTGCTGTGCTGTTCCCTGGCCTGTCAGTCCATCTCTACTTCCCCATCTGTCTTTTATTGGCTCTCCCCTCAGCGTTTATAATCTTGGGGCCCTTTCTTTCCTTGACCTCCGGACCAAGTTATGCATCCCCATATTTTCCTATGCTTCCCATCTCATAATTCATTCTTTATTTTTATTTGCTTAGTGTTTGTTTTCTCAGCTAGATTGCAAGTTCTGAGAAATCAGTGGCTATCTCTGTTTTGTTTTTTGTTTTTTTTTTTTTTTCTTATCACTACTTACAGTGCCTAAGGCATGAGGCTTGGATGTATGGTTAAAGGAGAACTCAATACATTATTTTTGAGTAAGTAAATAAATAATAGCTGGGCATGGTGGCACATAACTGTAATCCTAGTACTTGGGAGGCTAAGAAAGGAAGATCATAGGGCAACTTAGTGAAACCTTGTTTCAAAATAAAAAATGAAATAGGGCTGGGGGTTATAGCTTGGAGGTAGAATGACCTTGGGTTCAACACCTGGTGCTCCCATCCAAAGCCTATGGCTTTTTATGAAGCCATACTGTATCTTAATACTTATTCAACAAATGCTCAGTGAAGTAAGGTAAAACTTATACTAATTTCTCTCAGGTTGTCAATATCTCTGTAATTGTATTTGATTTGAATTAATATGTTTAGAATAATTCCTAATTCCAATAAATGTCTCTAAACTCTACACCCAAATCCAGTCCCAATTTTTCTTAGTCTTTTTTTTTTTTTTTTTGGTCTGTTGATACAATGTCTGCTGGACTAGAGTTCAACCAAGGGGCTGGGTTCTGCTCAGATGCTGCCTGTGTGCTTAGGAGCGAGATGAGTTCATGTCTGTATGAGAAGCCAAGGGTGGCCAGGCTATCTTTTCCTAAAGGTTCCAGGGCTCATGACTGTCTAGTTTTGAAATGTTGTACAGCACCTTCTAGCTCTGTTTTCCTAAGGATACAGAATTTGATGTAGTACTTAGGTTACTACCAAGGCTCCAAATAATAGCAGTATTTATTCTATTATAGAAAATACAAAATTAGGTCACAGTGCAGCAGCTCAATGTAAGAAACTTTTAACCAGGAAAGTGATTCAGAAATGGACCACTGTAATCGTGTTGGGGGACAGATGGATGGGAGCATAAACTGGGTAAACATTGGTCAAATCTGTTCTAGAAAATGATTTGTACAATGGCCAAATCTACTCTAGAAAATGTTGGTTAGACAAGAGAACTGATAACATGCATACAGATTCCATGGGAGGGAAAATTTAATGAAATGTTTATATAAATTATTCTGATGGCTTGTCTGAATGTTGTAAAATAGTTGCATAAAATTTACAGAAAGAGCCCAAGCTTTGGATTCAAGATATGTCTAAGTGAAGTCCTCTCTGCCCTGACAGCCATGTACCATGTACTAAGTTCAGTTTCCTTTTTTGTATATAATTTTAAAAATCACCATTATGTTTATAGAAAGCAATCTGTTCAGATTGTGCAGTGTACTTCCTGTATGATTTTTTGCAATTTAATTAATTTCCGTGTATCTCAGTGTGCTGTAAAATGTAGAAGATAGTAGTAACTTCCTCAAAAACTTGTTGTGAGGATTAAATGAATTAACAATGTAAAGTGCTTGGAAAAGCTCCCAGCACAGAATAAATCTCCACTTGGTTTTAATTATTATTGTTATTATAATCTTAGAAAAACACTGGCTTTTTTTTTCACTTTTCATCCAGGAGTTTCATATTTTATACACTTGATCACTGTATCATTTTGCTTGAATTCTAAGTATAGAATGAAAGTTGAAAATTTAGAAATGTTTAGAATTCATGCCTTAAACCAAGAAACCAACATCTCAACAAGGGACTGTGTTCTTAAAAAACTGGAAGGAATGTTTGGTGTCAAAGTGGACAGGAAATAGCTTATTTCTACAACCTAAAGTATCTGAGTTTTTTTTTTTTAATGATTGGAAAATGTCCCAAATACATGCCTGATAGATTTAAAAATGCTCATTCACATTTTAAAAAATGCTCTATAAAAGTTGCTCTGGTTTTTATCAAATATTTATTCAAAGCAAGATCAGGGCAAAGTGTGTGGAATTTTTTTTTTTTTTTTTTTTTTTGGTACTCTTCTGTACTAGGCCTTACATACAGTACTCTGTGTCTTTATATCTCTCTCACACCCACACATTCATGTATACATAGAGGAAAGAAGAGCAAAGAACCTTAGCTCAGTGGTTTGCTTCCCAAAGTTCTTTGGATGACAGCATAGAAACTAGCGAGAAGAATCATGATTCATCCCATAACTCTCTCCAACATCCATAAAGGATGATTCAGGTCTTGTCTGATTCTGGGGAGTTGCCATTGACTGTCAACTTTTTATGTGCCAGGAACTGCGGTAACTGTTTAACATAAAAGATGTCATTTAATCCTTATAATAATCACGTGTGGTAGGTATTATTCTCATTTTACAGATGATGAAACATGGGGAATTTGGACACTTTGAAGACAGTCACACAGCTAGGAACTGACAAAGCCAGGATTGAACCACAGTCCCTCTGAATGCAAAGCTGAAGTTGTTAGTCACCGTTCAGTGCTGTCTTGTAGTAGGAGGTGCCCAGAGCAGAGTCAGTTACCTGCTGTTGTGTTTGGCACATGCACAATCCAGAAATTGGTCAGGTTAGCCCTTGACTCACCTAGACTCCTACCTCTACCCCAACTTCTTCCAAAAGAAGACTGAAAACTCAAAGAAAAGTGGTGTCAATGGCTAATAATTACCTAGTTACCCATCTCACAGAGCTGGAGCTCAACAAACAGCAAAACCAATGGTTCTTCCTCAGAACCTCACCCACAGGGAGCAGGAAGGGCCTCTTGCTTTGCTTATGCCAAGGAATAGCTCTTTCTCACACTGCCTAGACCTTCCTGTTAGGACATCACTGAGGGGACAGGATCACCATCTTCATCCTAAGAGAGTCTCTGCTACTCCTTGAAGTCACCAAGTAACCTCAGCTACACTGTGGCTCAAGGTATGTGGAGAAGGAAAACAGGAGGAGAATACCAATTTATAGATGAGCAAGATGCATTTTATTTATCCTTGAGCTGTTTTTAGACACAGTAAATGGTCTTTATTGATGATGGATCTAATGATGTTTCCTTGCAGAAGAGGCGACCTAAAGTGAGACCTGATTCCACTGAAATCACTGAGATCAGGCCCCCAAGAATGGATTATATTAGAGAAGGAGTAAGATGAAAAATCTTTTATTTGTTCAACATATACTGATTAAGCATTTATTGCATACCAAACACTGTTTGAGATGCTGAGAATACAGCAGTGAATGACATTACAAAGGCCCCTGCTTTCATGGTGCTTAGATTCTAGCAAGGGCAGACAAACATCAACCAAAAACACAAGTAAACTAGATGATATGCCCACAGGTGGAAAGAGCTATCTAGAAAAGTTAACCCAGATGAAGGAGGTAGGCTCTGAGATGGGGACGTACTTGATGTATTCTGGGAAGGCAGGTGAGGCTGGCGGTTGGAGAAACAGGGAGCCCAGTGGGAGCTGTGGTAGGAACGGTCGTTAGCATATATGGATGCACATGCTCATGTGTTATCTTGTAGGCTGATCTCATAGAATCTTGTTACAGTTTGGATTTAAAATGTCTCCTAGACCTTCTATGTTAGATAAGGCAACCCTATTCAGAGGTGGGACTTGGTTGCTGGAGAAGGATCCCTGGGGCATGCAGTGGCTGCTGCACCTTCTGGCTCTTCTCTCTCCTGCTCTGAGCTGACATAACCTCTCACCTTTTCTCTCCGCTTCCTGCCATGATGCCCTGAGGACCTGCAGCCCTGGCTCCTTCCTGGAAGCAGTCTAATATGGACTGCAATCTCCAGAACTGTCAGAAAATAAACTTCTTTTTCCTCTAAGTTTTATGTGTCAGGTGTTGGAGCCACAGCAGTAAAAATGCTAAAACAGGCCTTGTGATAATTTTGGTGTATACCTGGTAAAGGATTCTGAAGAGGGCAAAGACAGGACAAGACACATTCTTCCTAGAGTTCCTTGAGGCATCCCCAAAACATCTAACTTGTCTTCCCAAACAGGCACACTAGCCTTGCCCTGCAGAACTCTTTCTTCTGCTAGTCAGCTTCCATTTGCATACATTTTTTTCAAGCCATAGCATCTCCAGAATCAATGCTCGTCTGTCCAGTATAGCCTGTCACTATTTTAAAAACAACTCGTCAAGACACGGACTGCCTTTCAAAAATGCCTTTTTCCACACAACAGAGCATGCATTTAGAGAAGTAACAAGGGGCCATTTTTATTGAAGCAAATGTGTTTCTTGCAGCCAACATCACAGCCCTGTAACAGTAATGTTTCTATTTCAGAAAGTAAGTCTATTATGTCACAAAAAACCCTTTAAAATACAAAGTTATCACATGATCCCTTTACTGTATGCAGGATAAGTAAGGATTCAATAAATGAAACACTTCTGGAAATTATATCCCATTTGTGTTTTTAAAAAATCCTTTAAAAATCTGTTATTGGTAAATAAGATGTAGAATATCAAAATTGCTTCAAATATTCATTATGAGAATCCAAGGAAAGACAGAAAATGATTACTTATGGGAGTCTACTGAGTCCTTTGAATATATTTTGTGTTAATATAGATGCTGGATTGAGAATGCATATTCACCACTCCTCTCTTGTTTCAGTTTTCAGTTCAAATTTATATTACTTATACATTCCCAAAGAACAACTTCAAATTCCATGTTTTGCAAGCTTGTGGTTTCAAGTTGCTGATTTAAAGGTCTTCTTGACCTCTGTACAGAATTTTAACATTTTTTTTTCCTGCTTTGTTGGCCTGAGGGTGATGATGGAATCAAACATGCTTATAAATAGGGCCAAATAAATGGAAAATTCTCTCCTAGGAAAGAGGCAGTTTTATGAAGAAAATATCTGCCAAAGTTAGTTAAAAAAAAAAAAACTCACCCACTGACATTTCTGGTTCGACAAGTTTTCTTCTTAATATAGTTAAATGTCAACAAAACTGTTACTACTTAATTATATGAGTATTCTGAGTCATAATAATAATAATGAATAATAATGAATATATTATTTCACTTAGGAAATGTTTTGTTCTCAATTACATTGGCTGTTTTTACCAGAATCCTTACTCAGCCATAGGAAAGAAGATAATTTCCCCCTTGATGATTTTCTCTTCTACAATAACTGATGTAAGTTGATTTTCTTTGACATTACATAAGTCTGAGTTTTCAAAGATGGAGGCAAAGCAAATCTGCAAACTTCCCTTCCCCTGGTACTTCCCCTAAAACAGTAATTCTCAACTCTCATACACGGTAGAATTTCCTGGGGAAGCTTTACAAAATAGAGAAAAGGTAAAATGCCCCAGGCCAGTCAGAAGAGATGCTAATTTAATTGGTTCTGTGTGGGTCTGGGCATTTTAAAAATTATGCACCTTAGCTTGAGAGCTATAGATCAAAAAGGAGGAATAATTCTCTTCTTTCTCTTCCTACCTTTTTTTTCCTATTCTTTCTTTCCTAAAGTGACTATCTACTTGAATATTTCCATTTTTTAATTAAAATGAACAAGGAAAAAAATTCCAGGTGAATAATACTATAGCTTTAGGGAATACAAATATAGTATACATTAAGGAACATTATATTGCTTAGATGAGTGATTTAAATTCATTTTGCAATTACAGGATACACACAACTGTGAGTTCAGTGCAGACAACAGATACACTTCATTTTAACCTCAGGGGTACTGACTATGATGGTCTTTGACTTTTCTCTACTGTTTATCTCTGTCTCCACTGATTAATTTGCTGTTACTTCAGCATCTCTTGTGTAGCTGAGATTCAAATACACATGCCGGGTAGAAATAGGTAAGTCCTTTTTCTAGGCATTTCCAGGAAGACTAGGGACCACCTGGCTGGAGATGGTGGGTAGAAGTTTGGACTGTATCCCTAAGTAATGTTCAGTTATTCAGACATATATGCAGAATAGGAGTAAGGTGGAAATCAAGTTATCAGGAGGGACTGGAGCTTCCTAAGGAAAAAATTCTTTATTGGGGCTGGGGGTGCAGCTCAGTGCTACGGCACTTACGTAGCATGTACAAGGCTATGGGTTTAATCCCAAGCACTAGAAGAAAAACCTTCACAAAGAATTTTAGGATCTGGTGTAAACAGGGTGACTCAGCAATGAGACCAGTGGGTCAGAGGGCAATGGTTTTGACAGTATGGCAACTAGTTCCTGGCTGCATCCTGACCTAGCTACTCTAGTTCTACGTATGACCCAGACAAGAAAAGAAATGAATGGGGAGAAAGATATCACACTTAAATTGGAATTATTTGGGGATCCACAGCTTGCAGAGATGTGTAGCTCCAGGCAGTACTGGCCAGTGGAATCCTCAGGGTGGCCTCGAGTGGCAGTTAGTGTTGAGAAGTTGCTCCTGTTTCTTTAGGAGAGCATTTCAAACTCTTAATTTTGAGTTCCCCAATACATAGGGCATAGATAAGGGTGGGGGGTAATTACGCACAGGATTGGAATTCTTGAGGGAGAAGGTGGGGTGATATTAGGGGACCTCATTTGTACACAGACATCAAATTTTATGCCACCCTCTTAATTCCCCAGTCACCAAATCTCATCTCTTCCATCAGTATTTCTCCAAAACCTCTGTTTTCTTTTCATTCTTTAGTCTCTCCTGCATATGTCTAATATACAGAGATACATTAAAAGAAGTCAACATGACATATCGCCACTGGTCATTTTGAAGATTGGCTGTCCTCACGGACAGTCCACCTTCTTAGTCACAGTCATAAAAAAATCACCCCTCAAGGCAGCTTTCTCCAATTGCATGAACAGACTGTTAGGGAGGATGCCTCCCTTCATTTATCTTGTCTGTTGGGTCAAATATACCACAAATCCTCAACATGTATACTGCATTACAAAAAAGGAAAAAAAAAAAAGAAAGAAAGAAGAAGAGCTGGGTGTGGTGGCGCACGCTTGTAATTCTTGGCCAGCTTCAGCTACTTAGTGAGGCCCTCTGCAACTCAGTGAGACCCTGTTTCAAAATAAAGAATTAAAAATAGGGCTGGGGTTGTAGCTTGGAGGTAGAATGCCCCTGGGTTCCATCTCTAGTACCACAAAAAAAAAAAAAAAAAGAAGAAAAAGAAATAAAACCAAGTTAGGGGTAGTATAAGTCTTTATGGGGCACAGATATGCATTTTGTTTAACCTTGAGTTAATTTTTAAAAACTGGAAATTTTTAGTTAGCTGCAGAATTCCTGATTCCTCAGTTTTTCACCATTTCTAATTTTCAGTGTTCTTGTTTAGCCTACTCACTGAGGAAAGTTTTTGCTAGAAGTAAGGGCCACATTTCTGTGAAGTTAAACTTTTTCCAGGCCAGGTTTGGTGGTTAACCCCTATAATTCCAACTACTTGGGAAGCTGAGACAGGAGGATAGCAAGTTTAAGACCATCCTGGGCAACTTAACAAGACCTCGTCACCAAATAAAAAATAAAAAGAACTGAGGATGTAGTTCAGTGGTAGAGTACTTCTTTAGCATACATCCACAAGACCCTGGGCTTGAACACCACCACTGAAAAAAACAAAACTAAACCCAAACCTCAGGGTATGTCTTGACTGCATATAGAACAATGGAACATTGCATGCTTCTTTCAAGGCTTATCTGTATAGTTGCTGATACTCAAATTCTCTAGGTTCACTGTGAATGCAGGTGGGTCCAGCATTAATCTAGAACCAGGAGAACAGTTCTAACTAGGGTAGTTACAAACTAACGAACTTAGGGAAGTCACCAGGTTTCCCTCATACACGTAAAAGGGAGTAATGATTTTACTTGAAACATCTCTAAGATTCATACATCTCTGAAATTCTGAGCCTAAACTGAAGCACTTGCATTGTTTAAATAAGTTAAGCTCATTTTGCCTCAAAGTCAGGGTTATGTGCCCCAAGAAACAGAAGGAAGGAGACCAAGTCTCCCCATCTTGAAAGAGGTGGCTTTCAAGGAGAGGAATATTTTCAAAAAGACCTGCCTCATTGTAAAAACAGATTTACTACAAAAGAGGCCTGGACAGGACCAGAGATCAGATCTTGTGCCAAAGTGACTGTGTGTTTAAAGCAGTGGTGCCAACGCCAGCCTTTTACCCTACACTGCCAAAGGAAACAATAAGGCAAATCCACAAGTCTTCCAACATGATAAACTCCATTTGTCACCCTATCACATGTGTCTCCAAGACTAAACTTGTCTCTTAGTGGCTCCATTTCAGTTAAGTACTTTTAGACCTCAGTCCAAACCCCTTCTCTTAGGATTTGGCTCAAAATATTGATAACCATAAATTTCCATATTTATATTTCCAATCTGTGAGGACTTAAAAAAAACTATTATGGAAACCAAGTACAATCTTAGGGAACAGACTGTGTGTTTGATTTACACAATGAAATTTGGACTGCAGCATTAATACTGTAACAATACTGAATAACTTAACTGACTTGTAGTACATTCTGTGTGCTGTAAATCTTTTCTTTTACTTTGTTGTTTTGGTAAAAATCATCAATTTAGCCTTGCAAAAAGTCTTTTGTTTTGCTTTTATATTCTCTGTCCCTTTGACATCTTCTCTATTTCTTTTTATTTGATTTTCTGGTTGCTAGAGTCACGTGTAATTAAAGGAGTCACCCCAGTTGAAAACAATGACAATTTTAATGGTATGAAGCCGATATACTGTCTCAGGCAGAAGTAGTGTGATGTGGTTGACACTGCCTTCTGCATTCTAGTTAGTTAGATGCTGTAAAACATTAACACTTCCGCTATAACAAAGAAGAAGGTGACATATCTCTGGCTGTCTATTTATCTCCTTACCTATCTGTTAATACCACTATTAAGTTTAGAATAGTACAGGTAGAAGGAGCCATGCAGGTCGAGTCTAATAGTTTTTTTGGACATGTTTCCATCTCCAAGTATGTTTCCATTTGCCACTGAGACTGTGAGAAACAAAGTTTATGCTGTCAGTACCAAATAGTTAAATGTTCAAGGAACATTGCTTAACTCTGTGGTTATATTCTCCATTTTTAAAGCTAAAGTGTATTTTCTCTCATGAAATGATGATAAGTAGGCAGTAGTTGTTCTGATTTTTAATGTATTCACATAGAAAAATGAAATATAGCAAATCTGTGTCAGCTCTCCTATTATAACATATTAATATGGGAAACATTTGCTAGATCTATCATCTGTTACACTGCATATTTAGGGAAACTGAGGCAGGGTGGTAAACTGCTTATATAGGGTCACCAATCTTGTTAACAGCACTAAAGTCATATGGCCCCGGGGTAACCTCAGATTCTCAAAACATAGTAGTGTATGAAGGACAGTACATACTGTACAATCAAATTCAGAGAGTTACCCAGAAAGTATTGTATACTACTTTTTCTTAATAAAATTCTTATTTGAACCGTCTGCAGTAGCACAGGCCTGTAATTTCAGAGAAACAGGAAACCGAGGCAGGAGGATCAAAAGCTCAAGGCCAAACTTGGCCAAAATAAAAAGGGATGGAGATGTAACAGCTCAGTGGTAGCATGTCCCTGGGTTCAATCCCCAGAACAAAAGAAAACAAAAACTTCTTACTTGCAATCTGTTTGGCCATATGAGAGTTCCAGTTGACATTTGCAAATTGTAATATCTCAAAAATCAAGGAAAATGATATCCAAAGAGTCACCTGTTCAATAGACTCTGCCCTTGAAGAAGTCATTGTGGAAGGACAATTCATGGTCTGTCTACTTCTTGGGCAGTTGGCAATGGTGGCTTCAGGACTCCTTTAAGTCATTCACCTTTGCAACAGAATTTAGATTCTGTTTGTCTACATCAAGAATGGAGAAGTCCATTGTATGTCGTGACACGAATGTCAGGTATACAGACAAATGCCCTGGTAGAAGAAAGATTTCAAACTGCAGTCGACACTGGAATAAAAGTCAGATTCCTGTGTCTGATATTTCAAGCTATCTTTCTAAATGGCTCTCTCTGAGTCAGCAAACCCTCAGGGAAGAGCTTTCACTTCCTCTCTACTGCCTGTTATCCTAAGCATACCAAGAGTGCTCAATAAATAATACTATAAGGAGGACAGGAGACCAAAGAGTGGGTGTACCATATTGTGCTTTTAGATGTTCCTCTGGGAAGAAAAATGAATTAAATGGCAGCGTGGCAAAAAGAGTAGGCAACAACAACAAAAACATAACCGGAAACTCGAGCATGACTCCAAATTTTACTCTTTAATACAAAGCCAATTATGTATTAGCTTTCAGTTCTGAAATTTAGAGATTTGATATTTGTTAACATATGTCTAATAGGTAGATTTCCCAGAGAATACATTGATAATGTCTTCTGTTTTCCTCCTGACATATTCTCTAGGGTGAAAACATTGCCTATTGTATTGATCTTGTGCAAACTTGAAATGTAAGGGAAAAGGATTCTATTGACTATTTCTTATTAGTAAAATTAATGAATCAGAGAAGCAGCTAATGCAGTTTTCTGTTTTACCATGAAGGTGCTCAAAGTCAACCTTTGTTCTCCTTTAAAGAAGGGTACTTGCTGGCATTACAAAGCTTGGGAAATTGTATGATGACTTATTATCATCTGTCTCCCTCCCTCTCAGACAGGGTAGGGATTCCATCTTCTTTTTTTTCGAATTCTCCAGGAACTAACACAAGCCCTCAATACTTCATTAATTATTGATCATATATTTAAGTGCCTACAAAGTGCTAGTGAGTGTGCCGGGAGCTGGGGACTGCAAAGTAAAGCCTGTCTGGTGAGGAAGACAGATCATTCTGGAAGCTATAATGTCCTGCATGAGAAGAGCTGAGTGAGCGGAAGTCGGGTGGGGGTGGATCTGTCTGATCAGTTTCCTGAAGGAAGTGATGTCTAAGGGGAAACCTGACTGATGAACAGGAGTTTCCCTAAGTTCTCTTTTTCTTTGTCTTTTCGAGTTACTGGAAAAGCTAGTGGGGTTTGTGGCTGAGGACATACTGTTTAATGTGTCATCTGCTACATGTTCAATGTGAAACACACCTATTCTTACTACTTGGTGTTCAGATAGCACCTTTCATGGTGATTGTATGCTAATTTGCCTAAGCTAGCTGGCCTTGCTGAGCAGCATTCTCATACTTCCCTAAACTTGAATATCAAAGTGAACCTTGGTTGGCTGTACTTTGTAGGTGCCATCCCTCTACATTTAGAATCAATTTGATTTACATTCTTTTTCTTCCTTCCATAGTGTAATGCCTGGTGGAAGAAATTTTTATATTTTCTTTCTTTCTTTTTTGAGGTACCGGAGTTAAACTCAGGGGCATTCTACCTCCAAGCTACACCCCCAGCCCTGTTTTATTATTTTCTTTTGAAACAAGGTCTTGTGTTCTGAGACTGTTCTTGAACCTGTGACCCTCCTATCTCAGACTCCTAAGTACTGAGATTACAGGCATCTGCCACCATGCCCAGCTAGAAACTCTTCATTTTAAACTAATTACAACTGACAGTTATTCTCTCTGACTCTCTCACATTTGAAAGACCATCCATGCTGAGTTTGAGATGCTTAAGGGTGAAAGAAAGAGGTGTAAAACCTAGAAGTGTGGATGGTGTGCATCCTGTAAGGTATGTAAAAGCAAAAGCACCAGCCATGGAGAGAGAAACCTGTTCCCCTCACTCTGTTTACTACTTTCCCGCTGTGAACTCTTCCATTGATTTCACATGTATCATAACACGAGCAATAGGGAAGGACAACTTCCTTTTCATGGTGCTCACACGCATGCACACTCACACACAGACAGGAGCACAGCCCACTAGAGCCTCCTGCTTAACTTCTCACAGCAACTTCCTCCACTGGAGATGGGCTCCAGTCCCTCAGGGGAGCCTCGGCATCTGGATTTGGCAGGGAATCCCATTCCCATGGAAGTCAAGGCTGCCCTCACACCCTGAGGAACAGCCTGGCAAGGTTCTCACACATCTGCCTTGGCTTTCCCTGGAGAATGTATGCACTCAAGGTGGACCAAGGAGGGGTCTCCGACATTCCCCAGCTCATGCAGATCCTCTGAGTGTGAGTGTTTCTTAGCAGTGAGAAACTTCTTCCCTCTGTGTATGAGCAAAGAGATCTATGTGAATGTCCACCAGCCACGGCTCACCCCTCCTGCAGCTCTGCAGAAATGACTGTTGGCAGCGCTTCGCATATCAAAACTGTCCAAGTGGGGCTTGACCTCTGAGCCTTGGAATCCAGGCTGAATTCATATCCATGTAGATTTGACCCCATTTTAAGCATTCAGAAAAAAGTAGAAAAAATTTACAACAGCAAAGTTGGACCCTCTCATCACTCCCCACCCCCAATTGAATGGAATATTAAAAGGGGAGGGGAAATTTGTGGGAATGGCTGACCTCATTCGCATTTGCAAAACAGAAATGGGCAAGTTGTGAGAGCTAAAATTGCCTTATAAAGTATCATTACACAGCAGAAGAGTTGACCAGAAATGCATTTTTGGCCCCAATTTCCTTTCATTTCTCCCTTGGGATTTTCTTTCCTACTTTTTACTCCTTCTTTCTGACCCTCCATCTTTCCTTCTGGCTTTAGACATGTAGGCAATTTCAATTTCATCATACATGTGGGGCAAAATATTATTTTAGGAATCATCTTGGCTGTGAGGCTACTGCTGCTTTTGCAGAAGCAGAGAGTTTCATGGACTGCATTCACATATGCAAAACAGCCTCAGCCACTGAGTCTTGCCTCCTAGGGCTGGTATGGAGCTCAGAGAATGACCTGGTGAGGCTGCTGTGCTCCACTGCCTTGGGAGTATCTCCTTTACTGACTATTGTTCTCTTTATAGACTATCAAAATAGAACTAACTGATGGGTCAATTTTGGGGAGGGGGGCACTGGAGATTGAGCCCAGCTCTGAGCTATAGCCCTTTTTGTTTTGAAACTGGGTCTCACTAGATTACTGGAAGTATTGCTATGTTGCTAAGGCTGGTCTCCAACCTGGATCCTTCTGTCTCAATCTCCAAATACTGGAATTAGAGGCAGGTGCCACTGTACCTGACTGAAATTCCCTTATTTTAATAAATGAAATAAGCAGTAGTTAGTCCCCAACACTGGTGTGGACAAGCAGTGACTGGCATTCAGGTAATGCCCCAGCTATGAATGCTCATTGATGAAGGACATTGTTTTGCTAATCTCCTTTTGCCTCTTCCTTGGGTCTGTAAGATTGTTACCTCTTCCACAAAGGTGCAGCTGAAAATGCTGGTCTCCCCACTCAGAACTTGGAACTAGGTTGGGGTGGATGCCCCTTTCAATGGTTTCCATAGCAAAGTACTCTGGGCACATCCTAGACTCACATTTCCCCCTTGATCTGTAATTCTCCATTTCACTAAATAGATGGTATTCCTGATTCTACCAGTGTACACTGAACAAGTCCTTTAAAAATAATGTAATGTACTAGGACTCATGGTTAGTACTCTAGTAGCTCAACATTGCTCTATCCATAAGTTTCAGAGGTGAAATAATTGAATCAGGGTTCCAATCTCACCAGTGGATAAATCCACCGAAGGATAAATAATTTGAATGGATTTACTGGGTGGTAACTTGGGCAGGTGGGATGTGGCTGAGGGAGATAGGGCAATTGAGGTTGTGGTCTTGGATATTAATCTGTCCCAGGTCACTTCTTGTCTCTCTCTCTCTCTCTCTCTCTCTCTCTCTCTCTCTTTCTTTCTCTCTCTCTCTCTCTCTGCTTCTAGCCTTATGAAAGTGATGTCCCTCTACCACACATCTGGCCACCACGGTGCTAGAAAAATGTGGGCCAAAACCTCTGAACCAGCTGGGCATGGTAGCACACGCTTGTAATCCCAGCATTCGGGAGGCTGAGACCGTAGGATCCAGGTTCGCGGTCAGTCTCAGCTACCTAGTGAGGCACTCCGCAATTTAGTGAGCCCCTGTTTCAAAATAAAGAATAAAAAATAGGGCTGGGGGTATAGCTCGGAGGTAGAATGCCTCTGAGCTCAATCCCTAGTACTGAAAAAAAAAAAAAAAAAACCCTCCAAACCTGTGATCTGTGATATCATGAGCTCCAATGAACCTTTCTTCCTCTAAGTTGTGCCTGGTATTTTGGTCACAGCAGCAAAAAATCTGACTAAAACATCTGAGGATGTAATGAACTTTCTTTAAAATTGTTCTTATGGAAAAAGAATGTGCCAGGAGTATCAAACAACCAAATTAACACAAACTTCTGGAAATGAAATTTTAAAGTACTTTCATTTCATTTCCAGAAGTTTGTGTTAATTTGGTTTCGTTTCTTTTGGTGTTAGCGATTGAACAAGGAGTGTTCTACCTCTGAGCCCTATTTTGTTTTTTACTTTGAAACAGGGTTTCACTAAGTTGCGGAGGTCCTCACTAAGTCACTGAGGCTGGCTGCAGAACTTGTGATCCTCCTGTCTCAGCCTCTCATGTACTGAGATTACAAGTGTGTGCCACCACACCTGGCCTAATTTCTAACTGTATGGAATGTTTCTGCCTCTGAGAGCAATGATACTGGAACAGCAACCTGGATGCTGCCAGAGAGCAGAGTTATGAGTGTGCAAACAAAACTGCCCCCTCTTTTTAGTATAAGCAACTTCCCACGTTCTATGAGAGGCATAGTTGAGGTGTTATGACCAGTAAGTAAGTAAGCAGAGCAGTCTGAGGGCTTCAACAGTGCAGTATGCATGGAACATATCCATGGTACTCATTTGCTTCCATTCTAGACCTGCCACTAACTTGTCCATTAAAAACAATATCAACAATGATGATGAAGACAACAGCAAACAGTGATTCCATCTTATTTCATTCACCTTGAAATCCTTTCCTATGTTTCTTCCCCTTGCATTTACTATCCTGCTTTGTTGCCAAGAGGCATATCAATTAAAATTTCAAGGAGTAGGAGCTGGGGCTGACCCTCTGTTACAGTACACATCCAGAAGGATATATTATTCCTTCTACTCAGTAAATTCCCCATCGATAGCCCTCTTGCCCCTTAGGCAGGAGCTAAACGTGATAAATGTCACAAAATGAACTAACTGTCTAGCACAGAAACCAAAATACACCAGGGAAAAGGGCAGACCACTAACATATTTTCAGTTATGACCAGATCAGATTGTAACTGCTTAATAACTAAGAAACGGGAGGAGGGGAAGAGAAGATAAAGTACTGAAATATTCTTTGAAAATAACTCAGTTTCAGAATTTCATGGAAAAATATAATAATAAAACTTGAAGCTGGGCACTTGTAATCCTAGTACTTGGGAAGCTGAGACAGAAGGATTGCAGGTTTGAGATGAGCCTCAGCAACTTAGTGAAACTCTTAGCAACCTAGTGAGATCCTGTTTCAAAACAAAAAAGTAAAAAGTTGCTGGGGATATAGTTTGGAAGTAGAATGCTTCTGGGTTCAATTCCCTGTACAACACACACACACACACACACACACACACACACACACACACACACACACACACACACCAAAACAACAATAAAACTTGATGCATGTGGGATGACAAAATGCATGTTCACTAACATCCATTCCAATACACACACATACACACTCATGCATAAAAAGGGAGAAAACTAAGCTGAAAATAGCACTTATTTGACACTAGATTAAAGATGGAGCAAACTCCTTGAAAGCAAGAATTACACATGTATGCCTTTGGACTAAGAGATGCAGTGTATGGAGCATGGCTAGAATCGGAGGAGCATGGATGTAAATTCCAGTTCTGCCATTGACTGGCTGTGTGACTTAAAGAAATGTCTGAGCCACTCTCTTCTCAACTTCTCCATCCATAGAGGAGACAGTTATTCCCATTTCTTAGGAATGTGATGAAGAAAGCAGTTGGTGCTCAGTGAATGAGGGTTCCTTCCTCATCCCTTCTTTGCATTTTCTGCAGCATCAAATATACAAACATACTTACTAGCACATGATCTATGTTCAATAAACAACTGTCTTTTTTGATGCTGTGAATGTTTCTGTTTTCTTCTCACCTCACATGGATTATGGTTTCTCTAAAGTTTTTGTTGCATTGAGTGAGGATGGAACCCTGGCCTCGGGCATGCCAGGGAAGTGCTCTACCAGTCAGTCACACTGCCAGTGCTCTATAGGTTTTCACATGTATCTTGTCATACGCTTTTGGTGAGGCAGCTACTAGCAGACACAGTGCACCCAAAGGAGAGAGTAAACAAGCTAAGAAACAAGAGGAATCCAGAAACAGGGAACCCATGCGGACAGGAATGGAGGGGATTCCAAGCATCGTGTCAGGGTGTGTGGAAAGACAGCTCTATCAGCAGGCCTGGATAACACCCATCCCCATGGTTGCTGGGGACAGAAAGATCCTGGAGGAGAGATGAGTTCAGGAAAAGAAGTGGAGCAAATAGATGATCTGAGAAGAATCATAGAGTGAAAAATATATTGAGAGATGTTTTATAGAGCTGCTGGATGGTAAGAGAAGACTAGTTAGCTAGAGTAAAAAACAAAAACAAACTTCATAGGTGAAAAAGAAATTAAGCACTGAACTTCTGGAAAGGAATTATAACTACAGCAGACTGCTTATCTCAGCAGTAAATAGTATTTATCTTTTCATCAATCCTGAAACCATTGATATGGAATTCACTGAGTGTGTGTGTGTGTGTGTGTGTGTGTGTTTCTGGGGATTGAACCCTGGGGTATTCTACTTCTGAGCTACACCCCCAGCCTTACTTTTTACTTTTTAAGTTTTGAAACAGGGTCTCACTAAGTTGCCGAGGGCCTTGCTAAGTTGCTAAGGCTGGCCTCAAACGTGATTTTCCTGTCTCAGTTTCCCAATTCCTGGGATTACAGGTATAAGCATCACACCTGGCTGACTGAATATTTTTTCCTAATCATACAGTGGCAAAGGGGGAGGAGAAAAGGTTGGAAATAGAACTAACATCTTTATCTACTGTAAGATACAATAGGCATTGCCTAAAAGAACTAAACAAATAATAGGTAAGGATACCTTTAGAAATATGATGGTAAATACCACAAGAAGTAACTAAAAATAATGAAAGTGAGTTCCTCTAGAGACTAAGAAGAGTAAAGGGAGAGGGGGTAGGGAATAGCTTTTGCATTTAGCATTACTTGACTTTTGAAATTATGTGTATGTGTTACTTTGATAAAGTAAAAATCAAATTTAAAAATGAGAACAGTAATGGCATTTTGGAGTCAGAATTGCAGAATAAAATTGTAACAAAGAAAGTAAGTAAGGCTGTGTGACTAATGGGAAAAATACTTAGCAACGAGTTATGTGTGTGTCTCTCATTCCCATGCTGCTCCCACACAGCAAACCTCATTCATTACATTTCTTATAGCAGCAAACATGGTTTGCTGCATACAGGCAATGCTTAAATATTATCAAGTGATAAAGAATAAACCAATTGCTGAATTTTTACGTGATGATTTTGAGTGAGCTTGGTCTGGAGAGAGAGGTGTCACAGCTGAAGTTTATAGTTTTGTTCTATGTGTGTAGAGGGTTGTAGACTTATATCATATTAAAGGTTTTGGAAAACTCTCCCTGAAATCTGATTCTGAGATAGACATTGCTCGGGTGTAATCGACTTTACACAATGCCTGGGTTCATCAGAAACTCATTCCAGACAAATGATATTGAGTGAGGCAATTTCATGGGCATTTTAAGTATGCATTCCTACACGGTCAATAAACCCTATTCATGGGTTAAATAGGAGGTGCCACAAGGAAGCCTTGAAAAGGTATGGTACTCAGTGGGAAAGAGTGTTTTTGATAAAAAAGTGTGTGAAAAACACTGAAATAGATCTTTGGAAAACATTACATTTGAGATCACATTATCATAGCTTCCCGAGAAAAGTAATCTCTACTGAATTAAAGTCTAATATTTTGGCCTCTGATTTTATAATCTGTCTTAAAAACAGAAACATCAAAGTAAATGGTGCCATAGTGTATTTGCAAAATTTCCAATGGACAATGTCCATTATGTGACCTAATTCCCTCAATGATAAATGGATCATTGAATTCATTTCCATGAAAAAGGTCGCCTCCACTGATGAACTTGTATAGTTTCTTTTATATTTACAAAGCAAAACATCTATGTCCCCAAAAAGTTTCTCTTTGTCTTCACTGCCTGGAAACTTGGAGTTAAATGAGGGATCAGTTTTGGAAATCACCTTTAGAGGTGTCTACTTGCATTCAATTTGTATTATTTTATTGGAGAGTCATTATTTTGCAAAGAGAATCAAGCTAACATTTGAGAATTGCCTACAAAGTGCAGGCTCTGTGTTTGCTGAATTCTTCATGAGTTGTTTCATGGAAAAATTTTAACAATCCAGTAAAATAGGTGTTGTCATTTTCATTTTACAGGTAACATAGTCTCAGTGAATTTAAGTAATTTGGCCAGAGTCAGATGGTCATTAAGATGCTTACAATGTGTTTGGAGGTAAATAATGTGTAAATTTTCAGTAGTATATATTTCATACTTAGAGAATTTAAAAAAAATTATCCAAATTCATTTTTCCCTTTCCTTTGATTTTAAGACCAAGTAGCTTATCACCTCCTCCTCTACACACACACACACACACACACACACACACACACACACACACACATTCTTCTTTCCCTTCTTTCCTTTGCCTTCCTTCTTCTCTTCTTTTTCTTTGCCTATTACGTTGCTTTCTGCCAGATACTCTGTTAGCTCTTGGAGGCTAAAAATGAATTACATACAGGCCCCAGTCTCGAGGGGCTTGAAGTCTAGTTTAAGGGGTAAGGTATGGATTTAATTGCAATTTAAAGTAGAAAGCTGTAAATGCAATAAGAAATACAAAATGTTTTGAAGTTCGGAGGGAGGAAAAATAAATTTCTACGTTCAGATTCTCTAGTAATTCAGTTTGGTGAGGCAAAAAGAGACCTAAACAAAACTATAATATGGTATGATAAGAACTGTATTGAAATCTCTGCACTGTGCTGTGGGCAATAGAGGAAGAAGAAACTAACCTTGCTCATTTTGTAGCTTCAGGAAAGGTGATTGCAGCAACAGGGTTACTGAGGGATGTTGTAGAGAGTGTGAGGGGCTGGGGGTTCCAAGATCCACTCAAAACTGTCTACAATGGTGGACAGGATACCACAGCCAGTGGGGATCAGTCCAAACTTGGCCAAAAGCCATTTACAGGGAGGAGAGCTGATGCTACGAAGTAGAACGTAGAACCCCAGGGAGTGGCTGAATCTTGGGTACAGCTACAATTTCTTTTTCTTTTTCTTCTTTTTTTTTTTTTTTCAGAGACAAAGACAGCGGTTTCATTTAGGAAAAATGGGGATACATGTTCAAGGGAGAAAGTGGACCAGCTCCAGAGCATGAGAGGCCCTTGGGATCTTGGCAATCCTTTTCTTAGGGGACCCGGAGAGGGGGATGGAGGTCTGGGCTTTCTCTTAATCCTCAAGTTCCAGGCCTAGGTGGGTGGTGGCTGAGTGGTGTCTGGCCTTGTCCCTCCTTCCTTTGTTTACTAAGCATCTCAGGAATCTCAGGTGCAGAAGGGTCTACTGTGATTAAGGGTGTGGGCTCATTGAGGCTCTAGCCTAAGATAGAACATACCCTTTAGATGAATTTTCTAGATTTTAAAACTATATTTTCCCTTTTCTTCCCAATTGGACCTGGCAAAAGCAACAGAGATAATTGAAACTCCAGTCACTGTGCTCAGCCCTAAGCAGTATTCAGCAAGTCAGAACTGCACATGATCTGTCTGGCGCCCTGGCAAGGGACAAGGCAGCTGGAAAGAGGGAGGTTGAAGGGCATATTACAGTGCTCAGCACATGTCAACAGCAGTAGTGGAAAAGGACAAGAGGTAGAAATGTGGATGGTCATGAAGGGGTACCAGAAATAGCACCTGGGAAGGACAGAGGAATTATGTTCACTGCTAAGTTCTGCACCTGGTTTAAAATGGGCTTTAAAAGAAGCAGAGGGTTGATGGAATGTTATTTTGGAAGGATGTTAGGGACTTGACATGTTTGAAGATAGACAGGAAGGAGAGAGTAAAGATGATGAAACAAATATTCTGGAACAAGCACTGAAGTTCCCTCTTGGCCTTGAAGAAATGGGATATGCGGGGTAGGTGAATCCTCAAAGGTGTTCTGAGGTTGGCAGGAGCTGCTGGGGCCCATAGAAACTGCACATCAGAATCCCTGAAATGCTCCAGGCATATAGATACTGTGAAGGTCCTCTCACCCTGGCCTGGACCTCTCCAGATGGTTCTTTATACTGCAACTAGAGTTGACTTTTCTACAGAGTAAATATGACTAAGTAACACCCAACATGCTTGCATTAAGTTATAACACAAGTTATAACTTTGCTTAAGAATAACCTATACATTTTTTATGACTTTCAATTTTACTTCAGGATACTAGAAAAGAGTCGCTTAGAATAGTTGAGATAAAATTCTCCTGGTTGTTTCTGACCTGTATGATTCCTCATGCTATTGATTGATCTAGCCTCCATTAAAAGTACCTCTTTAGAATCCCCACCCATGGGTTGATTCATGGGGCAGCTGAGAGTTTCTGGCTTTGACAAAAGAAACTGGAAGAGCTAGGACTATAGGTCCCCGGGCAAGGGGTGCTTTAAAGGCAGCTTGGCATGGAGGAAGCAGAAGCACTAGCCCCTGCTCTTACCTTCTGAGGAAGAGAGAGTAATGTATTGGTGTTCCTAGATCCGCAGAATAGAAAAAAGAGTGAGGGGTCAATGGTAGAACTCACTTGTCCAACAAATATGTTTGGGTTCCTAATACATAGGAGGTGGTCTAGGGATTGGGATACAGTGGTGAACAAGACAGCCACAATGATCCCTGTCTTCAAGCAGCATGCAGCCTTATTGGGGAGGAAACACACAGGAACAAAGATATAAGGGAAGGGCACAGTTAAAAGGAAGGAGGGGCTGGGCACTGTGGTGCATGCCTATAATCTCAGCACATGGGAGGTGGAGACAAGAAAAATCACACATTTGAGGTCAGCCTCAGCAACTTAGTGAGACTCTATTTCAAAATAAAAAAAATAAAAAAGGAGAGAGAGAGAGAGAGAGAGAGAGAGAGAGGAAGAAGGAGGAGGAGGAGGAGAAAGAGGAGGAGGAGGAAGACGAAAGGGAAGGAGGGATAGGAAGCTATCAGAGCAAATAGGATAGGAGCTAATCCAGATTTGGAGGTCAGGGAAACATTCTGGAGCAAATGATGTCTTAGCCAGAGAAAGCCTTAGCATTAGATCAGCCAGACAAACTGGAACAGAAGAGTGTTCATGGAGGTGCATGCCTGTAATCCCAGTACTTGTGAGGCCAAGACAGGAGAACTGCAGACTGGAGGACAGCCTCAGCAAGTAGTGAGACTCTCATCAACCTGATGAGGTAAAATAGGAGAAATAAAAATTTAGGTAGAAAGGAGATGGACTGGAAAGTAAAGGAAAAATATAGTTTTAAAATATGGAAAGTTCATGATCTCTAACTCCACTCCATAGAGTATATCTGGTCTTGGGCTTCTAGAAGCCTCAATGAGCCCACACCCTTAATCTCAATGGTCCCTCTTGCACCACACCTGAGATTCCTGAGATGCTTAGTAAACAAAGCACCCAAGAGGAGGACAAAGGTCAGACATCAGCCAGTCTCTATCCATCATTGTTAAGAAACTTGGGGAGTTCTATAAAAGAACTGCAAAGGCTGCAAAGACCCTCTTGCCTGAACCATCTCCCCTCTTGAGATGGCCTGCCTTCTCCCTGGAGTCCCTCACTTTCCAAAATAAAACTCCTGTTTTTGTCCCTGCTTGTTGTGTGTTGAAATTCTTTTCACCACAGAGGCCAAGAACACACAAACGTTATTGTGTTGATCCACGACAAACCTAGTGAGACTCTGCTTCAAAAATAAATAGAAAATAGGAAAATAGGGGTTGTAGTTTGGAGGTAGAATGCACCTAGGTTCAATCCCTAGTCACACACACACACACACACACACACACACACACACACACACACACATACAGTTTTCAAGACAGAGGAACAACATATATGAAGACCTGAGAGTAAAGAGAAAGCCTAATACACTTTAAGAATTACAGGACATTTATTAGGGAGGGAGCTGAGAGCAGAGTGGGCAGGAGTTTAAGGAAGGATGCATCGATGCATAGGATTAAGGGAAAAGGAAGGCTGGGAATGAAACATAAATCAGGAGAGTCTGGACACAGCTGGGTTACACAAGGCTTTATAAGCTTCATAAGATGATAGAATTCATCCTAAGAAAATGAAGACCATTGAAAGTTTTTAAGCAGCAGACTGACATAACCAAATTCCTATTTTAGGCTGCTTACTCTGATTGTACATTGGTAAGACTTGAAGGAGGCAGGCCAGTTAGATAGCACTCATTGAAAGAAAGAATAATGGTCAGAAGCTATTCTGGATATGTTTTGCTCATGGGAATGCCCATTCAGCGTTCATTTATTTGTGCCAGAGGCTGTGGGACATAGAGATGGGCCTGTCAGCTTATGAAGTCTCATGTTTCTGCCCAACGTGAATCCTCTTTCAGGAAAAGCCTTTCCATCCATATTGCCGTTAACAAGCCCAGTGACTATGTATCCCTGCTCCTGACCCTTTCAAGGCTTACCATGCAACAGATCTTAAGAAAGTGAAGGGGAAGAGGTTAGTTCAAAATTGGTCTGTCTGTAAGGAAAAGGCAAGAGAAGAGAGTATAGCCAAGGAGACAGAGAACTAGATCAAGACCCAAATACACGTAGCACAGATGTGAGCCAAAAGAATTTGAGGCCCACATACTACTGTGTTCACCTGCACACAGACCTGTGGACTATGAGGGAGAGCCAAGCAGGGCACGGTGGCATAAGCCTGTAATCTCAGCTACTTGGAGGCTGAGGTAGGAGGATTGCAAGTTCCAGGCCAGCCTGGGCAACTCAGCAAGACTCTTTCTCAAAATAGGTTTGAAAAAGAGCTGAGTGTGTAACTCAGTGGTAGGATGTTTGCCTAGCATGCCCTGGGTTCAACACTCCCCCACCCACCACCATCACCAAAAAATGAAGTAGGTCCAAAAAAGTTCGCTGTTTGTGAAGTCCATGTTTCCTAAAGGTAAAGCTTCAGCAAACTGTGGAAAATGCTTGTGATTTACAATGTAGAGAATTAGCAAAAGGAAGAAAGGGAAACAGGTCAACCACCCCCATTCTTTCATCCTGAGAGAAAAACTGGATTTTGCAGGATGCATAGGAAAGCAGCCATTGGCTTCCCTCTATTATGCTCAACACAATTTATTGCTTAGAGAATAGGGTACCATTTTATTGTTCAGATTCAGTGCATCAAATGCAAATATTCAGCCAGAGTTCTTTAATTAGTATCCAGAGAGCTGCCTCTGTGTGTGTGTGTGTGTGTGTGTGTGTGTGCATATGCATGCAAGTTTGGTCTCCCCTGCTTGAAACACAATGTAAAGGAATAAGATGATTCACTCACATTACATCTCTCCAATGCTAGCAGTCTAAATATTTGTACAGCCTTTTGTTTTTAACCCAGAACTCCCTATAGTAAACACCTTCTGAATCTCAAGTCTTTGTGTCTGACTTTAATTAACCATTAATGTGCTGGGTGTGGTGGCACATGCCTGTAATCCTAGTACTTGGGAAGCTGAGACAGGAGGATCACAAGTTTGAGGTCAGCCTCAGCACTTTAGCAAGATTCTCAGCAACATGTTTCAAAATAAAAAAATAAAAAGGACTAGGTTTATACATTGGAGGTAGAATACCACTGGGTTCAGCCCCCAGTACAAAAAAAAATAACCACTAATGTGCAAATTCTCTAATTAATACACTGAGCAAAAGGGTTTTTGCTTCTTTTGGATCTCATCAAATGAAACCACTACCCGCTTCTACCAAACTGATAACAACTGACAACTGATTAGAAAAGACAAAACTAATTAGAATGGGTGCAAAGGGGGTTGTTTGAGTCACCTACATTAATGCAATTGCAGTTAAATATCTGTCAGATTTTCCATTAACCCTCTTGCATTTTACATCTCCAGGATCAAATCTATTTCTTAACCCTACACCCTTTCCTTGCCTAGTTGGAAACTTGGTATTCAACAGGCTAAATTACACGCTAATGCTTTAAATGCATGGCTCGTATTGATGGATGTGACACACAAAGACCTTGGAATGAGAATAATAGAAGCCATTTCTCTAATGGTGGAGTTGAACCCTATGTATTGCCATCCCAAGGCTGACATGTTCTTCTTGTTATCGTAGCTATTTCTTTATTGAAGGATAAAGGAGTTAATTGTTCCTTTACACTAATTCACTCCACTGTGCTCTGAGCTTTTATATACTGGAATAACAAAATAAAATACAAAAAAAAAAGGAAAAAGAAAACAAAACAGTGGAATATCCAGCAAATAGAGTTCTACTCTGCAAAAGGTTTAAATAGCATGTTTAAAATTGAACCTGCTCACTTAGGGGAAATGCCTCTGGGATTTTTGCTCAGTTACTACATGGAGTGGATTGTTAAGGACCAGGACAATGTAGTGTGTATGCCCAATGGAGGTTTAAGAAGTAGAACAGATACTTCTTTCAAATCAAAAGATTATTGATGCTGGGTGTGGTGGCACATGTTTATAATCCCAGTACTTGGGAGGTTGAGACAGGAGGATCACAGGTTTGCGGCCAGCCTCAGCTACTTAATGAGGCCCTCTGCAATTTAGTGAGTCTTGTTTCAAAATAAAAAATAAAAATAGGGCTGGGGGTATAGCTTGGAGATAGAATGCCCCTGGGTTCAATCCCTGGTACCACAAAAACAAAACAAAACAATAAAAAATCATAGAGGTGAGGGACCAAGCCTTTCTCATCTTTTAGATTGAGTGGGTACAAAGTGAGGGGGGGGGTCACTTGATATTTTAATCCTCAGTCCATGATATGAACAAATGATTGCACAGATTATTGTTTCACCCTACTGTGAAACTCATATTGACTTTGAAGGGGTTCTTAAATACTAATGGATGATGTTAGAAGATATAGAGAGGGAAAGCATTTTCTTTATCATTTAAAAAAATCTAACAAAACTCAAGAATATTTTGCTTTAAAAAGTAAACTTCATGCCTACTTTCTTGAGTTATTTTCCATCTTAACCTGGGATCAGAGGTACCAAAAAACCCAGTAGCAAATCAGCCTAGCAGCAGAAAAGCCTGCACTATGATGAAAATGGTGCAATTTGAAAATGCTCTCTAATTATTTAATTTTTAAAAAATTTTATGCTTCTCATCCTGAACCAAGACTTCATCTTTGTTGTCAGTTGTAACATCAGCACCCAGAATTGTGCCTGGCACATAGCAGGTATTCAACAACTTTTTTTTTTTTTTTTTTGGTGGCACCAAGGATTGAACCCAAGGGTATTCTAACTCTGAGCTATACCCCCAGCCCAATTTTATTTTATTATTTGAAAACAAGGTCTCACAAAGTTGCAGAGGGCCTTGCTAAGTTGCCGAGGCTGGCTTCGAACCTGCGATCCTCCTGTCTCAGCCTCCCAAGTACTGGGATTCAACAGTTTTTTTTGTTTGTTTGTTTGTTTTTAATATGAATGAATAGAAGTTTTTACCAGAGTTAAGAATGAGGCAGAACTCAATTTAGCCTGGAATCTTTAGTTCATTGTTCTTGGTAGGATAGACCAAAAGCTTAGAGATCTGTGGATTCAGATAAATAAGTTCAGTGAATTTGACGGAAGATCTCTCCCTGGGTCAGAATTGACTTAAATTTTGACCCAAGTAGTGATTTAGCCTAGGAATGTAGAGAATAGCAGAATTTCAAACATATGTTACACAAAAAGGTCCTGATAGCAAAATCCATACTGCCTCTACCAATTTCCTTTACTTAGGTAGCATAATACTTAGGCAACCTTCGATTTTAAAATCAGACCAATTACTAACTGTGACTCTGAGCAAGTAATTTGATCTGTCTGAACCTCATATCTTCACCTATATAAAGAAAGAGTTGTTAATATCTGCCATGTGGATTATTTGTATAAGACACAGAGTTTGTGCTTATAAATTCCTCTGGATAATATTTCCAATCAAAAATCTTCAGTAGCAATAATATTAACCTAAGTATCTGGAAATTCGCTCTGCATCCTGGCCTAAGAATCAGTGTCATGAAGTATTAAAAACAAATTTTTATTTCCTTTGTAAACTTAAAAGACAAATGATGAAATGTCAAAGATAAAATGAAAATAAAAACATAATGCCCCTGGCTTGCCAGTGATGCCCACGATATGCCTGTATCAACCTTTTCTTGCTAAGATGGAGCCAAGGTGAGTCACAATGGATGTCACCAAATGGTCACCAGTCATTTTAGTGATCATCTAGCTTCTCTCAGGTCTGTATCCTATTTTCACTCTGGATTTCATGTCATTTACTTTGACCTTTGACCAGAGTTTTGGCACATCCTTTGGCCTCCTTCTTGGGTTTTTGAATTTGCTGACTGCTTCCCAGCTTCTTTGGCTTGGGTTGTGCTTTGGCCCTTTATGTTCTTAACTCCTTTTGACCTTGCTTAAGCCTCTAAACCTCAACCCTGGCATTCGCCTAATTAAATGATACTGTAGCCAACCTCTAGCCTCCCGCAAGGCCTGGCTTGGATGGTCTATTATTGCAAAACACTGAATTTAAGATTTTTTTTCCCATGTAAAAGGAATTTTTAGATGTTTCTAGGTTTCTGTCTCCTCTCCAGCAGTTCCATTGGGCAATAATAAAAATTTAGAAGCACCATCAGTGTATGTGAGCCAAAGTGATTCCTCCATCACCACTCAGACCACTTTGAAAACAACTGTCAGAGTGTTCATTGTTAAGATCAGATGTATGCAAAATTATCTTAAAGAAGTGGGGAGGAAGACAGGTGTGGTGGTGCATGCCTGTAATTCCAGTACTTAGGAGGCTGAGACAGGAGGAACGCAGGTTCAAGACCAGCCTCAGCAACTTGTGAGACTCTCAGCAACATAGTGAGACTCTGTTTCAAAAACAAAAAATAAAAAAGGGCTGGGCATGTAGCTTGGAGGTAGAATGCTTCTGGGTTCAATCTCCAGTACCAACAGGAAAAAAAAAAAAAAGAAGTGGGGAGGGGGACATTAGGATACTTGCTTAATTTATATCAAGGGTTAAAGCAAGTCCTGAAGGATAAGCTTGGCTAGGTAGAGAGAGTGAAGTTAAGTTCATAATATATAATTGAGGAGCTTGGCTTTAAACTAAGGAGGAAATATACAGATTTATGTTTCAGTCATAACAAACCATGCATTTACTGGCTGCCTTCCCTCCCAGAAGTTTTAGACAGGGGTGAATTCTAAACCAAATATAGAATCCACTTGAGTCACATGCATCTAATGTTAGAAAAATTTACACTTTTAAGTGACTGATTATGTAGCTCTGAAAAAGATCACTTTGGTTCAAGAGGTAAGGACTTTTGGACAGAACCCTTATGAGCCCCAGTCAACCAACACCTCTCTCACACTTTAACAAGAGTTGAAGAAAATCAGAAATGCATGTGCTGCCTCCCTCTCTTGCCTACTCCCATAACCCTCAAAGCAGGAACAGAAGAAAAGTATAGCCAGGAGGTATTTCATTTTTCTTGCCCCCAAATATTAGCAAGACAAGAGTCCATTGAAGACATTTTATAAAACATCAAATACCATTTGTTCTCCAAGTGGAGGTTTGAAACAATAATGTTATATCTGACAATTCGATTGTGCTGATCCATCCCCCAGGCACCATGTACATCCAGAAGGAGAGAAATGGGTCAGCAGTAAAGGGAGTGAGGCCTGAGAATCCCCTAAATTCAGTCTCTACCTGCGCAACTGGATCTATGTGGGCTCAGAATTCTGAAGAGAAAGCCAGCTTTGCACATCTACTGAGAAAACTCCAAGTGACTGATCAATGAATTCATCCTGGCATTTTTGTAGCAGAGGACCAACATATCTACCATTTCCAAGGACAAATGGCTCCAATTAGCAAATCCCATTGTAAATCTTCCTATAATTGATACAAAGTGAGTATGACAAGCAGAAAGAAAAATACTTGACTGGTATTTTCATCCAAGATGTATTGGTGATAAATTTAAGAGTTAAATGAATTCCCAGTACCTTCTCCTTAGGAACCCATGACTTTGGTCATGAGCCACAGAGATTTAGCTGTTCAGGTATGAGAATACTCATCCTTACTGTCTAATATAGATGGCAGTGTTAAATCTACTCTTAAGTTGAAAGTAGTGGGCAACATGCTGGAGGAGAAAATAAGAATCAGAAAAACTTCACAAATATGGATATCAAATGGAAATTACTTCTCTAAACCATCATCTCAAGAAGCAGTTCTTTTATTTTCTTTACTGCTTTCGAAGAAAGTTCACACTGCCCTTGAAATGCAGCCTTGTCATATCATAGTCATTCCTTGGTTTTGACCCAAAGTAGCATTACCCAGTTTGAATGTATGCAAAAATTACCATGACAGGTTGAATATTACTGTGTTGGCAATAAGCTAGCAAATGCACTATAATGCTCTACAGTCAATCCCCAGAGAAAATTTTGTAGCTGTACTGAACAATAACCTCATTATCAGCACATGTATGCCTCTCAGTTGAATGCTTTCAAGAGGGCAACCACTTACTGACTATAGAGTTCTGATGTGTTTACTTAAAACTCAGACATAGGACTTTAGAACCACACCCTACAGAATCACTGGGCTGGAAGAGACAATGCAGTTCCATCTACAAAGTTGGGATGAAGCTTTAAATGGGTAGCTATCTCCATCTTGTACAGAAAAGGCCTTTGCTTGACATGCTATCACCATTTTTACCATGTCCACCAGGGCCTTTCTTGAAGAGATGGAAAATTTCTTGGCATCATATGCACTGGGAAATGTAAAGACTGATCATAGGCATTGGAAGTTGTTTGTCGATTTGGCCATCAGTACTCACTGCTAGGCTTGGGTCCTGAAAGCTCTGGTGAGGACTAAGAGGTTAGGGTTATGTGCACAGTATTGATATTAGCAGTATATTTGAGAACAGGATAGCAGATGCTCAAGGTGGCAGGGAGGCTCCCAAAAAAGAGCTGATGGGACACTCTCATGGAGCTAAGATACACAATGTACATGAGGAAATATATTTATGTGTATATATTTATGTATATATAAATATATAATTCCTGATGTACATTGTGTGTATACATAATATGTGTATATACATATACATATATATATATATATATATATATATATATATATATATATATATATATATATATATATACATATTCTCACACACATTGTGTATCTTGGTTAGCTCCATAATATTTATCATCAACTATCACACAGATTTTTTTTTTTTTGTGGTACTGAGGATTAAACCCAGGGGCATTCTACCTCTGAGCTACACCCCTAGCCCTATTTTTTAGTTTTTATTTTGAAACAGGGTCTCACTAAGTTGCAGAGGGCCTCACTAAGTAGCTGAGGCTGGCCCCGAACCCTGATTCTCTGGTCTCAGTCTCCCAAGTACTGGGATTAAAAGCGTGTGCCACCATGCCTGGCTAGATTTTTTTTTTTTTTTTTTTTGTGGTATTGGGAATTGAACCCAGGGGCATTTTACCTCAGTCCTATTTTTTATTCTTTTATTTTGAAAGAGGTTCTCACTAAGTTGAAGAGAGCCTCAGTAAATAGCTGAGGCTGGGCGCGAACTGGGATCCTCCTGTTTCAGCCTCCCAAGTACTAGGATTACAAGCGTTCACCATCATGCCTGGTAAAGAATTTTTTTTTTCAGTACTAGGTATTGAAACCAGGGGAATTTTACCTCCAAGGTATGCCCCCAGCCCCACTTTTCATTCTTTATTTTGAAACAGGGTCTTGCTAAGTTGCAGAGGGCCTCACTAAATAGCTGAGGCTGGCTGCATACCCGGATCCTCCTGTCTCAGGCTCCCAAGTACTGGGATTACACAGATTTTTTTTTTTAAATTTCTTTAACAGCTCTAAATGAAAGTAAAGATTCAAAGATTCATTTATCCTCAGAGGTCTTACTTTATAGATCATGTTAATAAAGTTCAATATGAGAAGAAATAACTTCTTGAGAATCCTCACAACAATCAATAGTGATCCCTAATTTCACAACAAATCCTACCTGTGAGCTGTATAATCTAGGGGTGGAAAGCACAGGCTTTAAAGTTCACCATCAGAATCCTAGTTCTGCTGCTTACTATCTGTGTGACCTTAGGAAAGTCCTTTCTATGCTTCAAGTCTCTTACTTGTAAGATGGGAATAATGATACTTCTCTCAGATGGGTGAAATGAGATTCCAGAAGGAAAGAAGCAGAAGTCATGCTAGTTATAGAATAGGTACTTAGTAAATGCTTAATTCATCACTATCTCATTATTTATAATTTATATTTTTAGGGCCAGAAGTCTGGGCCAGGAAGGGGGAAATTGTTACATACTTATCATAGTGCTGCACAGTGGAAGAATTAGAGTTAGTTCTCTTATTTTCCCCATACTGTTTATGTTAGAATTTGTTTCCCCCATACTATTTATATTAATCCAATGCCTCTCCCACATAAGAGTAGTTCTTGTTTAAAAAATAATATTTTGAAGCCAGGCGTGGTGGAGAATGCCTGTAATCCCTGTACTTGGGAGGCTGAAACAGGAGGATTGCAGGTTCAAGGTCAGCCTCAGCAAACATCAAAATAAAAACTGAAATAGGGCTGAGGCTATAGCTCAGAGGCAAAATGTCCCTGGTTCAATCTCTAGTATTACAATTAATATATATATATATATATATATATATATATATATATTAATATGGCTCTTTACATGATATATACATATATATATATATATGGCTCTTTACATGATAATCACTAATAATCAATTTATTCTAGATTCTGGGTTAGGAATTATTTCATTCTCAATTTAATCCCAGCAGATTTTATTGTCACCCTCATTTACAGGTGCAGAAATGGACTGAGACAGATCCAGTGA